>BQNB010080020.1:0-30060 GCA_026074375.1 Tanacetum coccineum | reverse complement strand
ATCAGTGTCGTTCTCTTTATCCTTCGCAGTAATAGTCTCCTCCTTTCCCCCACTTGCCTCACCCATTTCATTCCCACTTTTCATATCATTAAGAGCTTCAAAGGGATTAGTGTTAACCAGCTTACTACTATCACCAGTAGGTTTGGGGACTGGTTTTTTGGACTTTATATTCCAAACATGCTTCGGAGTATTTTTGTTTACCTTAAAACCATCAGCATGTCGCGTTTGAGTGTTAGTAGTTTCCTTTCCTTTCTTTTTCTAATTTTGAACCATAGTGAACCCATCATTTTGGATCGTAGGCGTTTCCATAACAGGTTCTTTCACCCTTTTAGGGCATTGATCATCTGCATGTCTAAAGATTTTACAATCTCTGCATCGTGAAGGCTTCCACTCATATTCAATATTCATTTTTTCCATTGTATGACCATCACCCTCAACAATCAGGACAGCCATAGTAACTTCTTGTTTTAATTCTTTTCCAGCCGTAACCTCAATGAGAGCACGGGCAAATCCTATTCTTCCCCAAGGTTCAGCGCACATGGCACTCGTAAACGTGTCCAACATTATTGGTTTACCAATTTGAGTAGCTATTAAGCTCAACCCGTCTTCAGAATATGCCACAACAGGAACTTTATGTATTTTGACCCAAACAGGGACCTTTGTTACTTTGTCTTTTGACAAAGACATGTTAGGCGACCATTTGGTTAGAATTAGGGGTTGATTCCGTATCATCCAAGGTCCTTTTTCCAGAACCTGTTCCAATCCCGTCATAGATGTAAATTTAAAGTAGTAAACATCATCATCATCTTTCATTACCTTTTGAAAGCCAAATTTGGCCCATGTGTTAGTCACATAGTTCTGAACTAATTGAAAGGCCACTCTCTTTCCAACAAAGAACCCCACTAAGGAGTTAGAAAACTTACTTTGGGCATCCAGCACATACTTCACAGGTAACACACAATCTGAATTGTCCACCTTTTTTTTGTTAATCAGCGTCCTGAAATTCATTTTAGTAGTTTTCTTATCCTCTGTAACGATTTGCACAAAAGACTTTGTACCCAAATATACTCCATCATCACCCCTGCCTAAAGTCTTGCCATCTCTGTCATTACTCATTGAATCAGCTTGATGAGCAGACGGAGAGTGAGAAACGCTTGATTTTTCGTTACCATTCAGCTTTTTCATACGTGCAGCAACATCACACAAAGGTTCGTCATCATCAAAATTGCCTTTCTCAAAAACTCCCTTAACCTCCCCACTCTTATTTGCAGCATCCGAAACCTCCGTCTCCATGAGACTAGACCCCCGACAACAACCTTAAAACCCAGCCAACAATTCAAGGAAACCCAAAAAATTAATTACAATCAAGAACCCTAATGACCAGCCGCCAAAATAGAGATTGTTAAACACCAAATCAGAGATTAAGTATCATAACAATCACGTATTTAGAGCAAGAGAGCACAAAGGAACAGATTATAATGAAAAAGATTGAAGACCAGGATGAGTTGCCATGAATCGCCCACACAAGGAGAGAGAAAAGGTGTTTTTTGTTTTGTCGCCCTTGTTGGTGTAACGCTTTTGGTAAAAGATTAAAATTGATATGTTGTGGCAATTTAAGATTATTAGTAGGTTATGGATTATTGGACAACAAAATATCACAACCACATGATTTGGTATTTATGCATCTATGTATCGATATAGCATAGCGATAACATTGATTTGTATAATAAACAAGCTTGGGTTTGAATAAAGTACATAAGCTTTATTTGTGTATAAGCAGTTTTGGTATTGTGTTTACTTAATTATCGATAATAGAAAAAATTACATGTTTCGTCCCTATGTTTATACCCCAAAAATCAAGTTTCGTCCCTCTCTTTCATTTTAATGTAGCACTGGTCGTCCCTCATTTTGAAACTTGTAACGCTAGGCCGTTCCCTCTTTTGAGGATGATCGTTACTTTTTTCGTAATCAGATATTTCGTTTGTGGGGCATTTTGGTCTTTCCGTTATAGGGACTAAAACCTGTAATATATTTTCGTTCGATTAAAATAAAATAAAAAAATTTTATGTTATTAATATGTAATATGTTATTATATGTAAAGAATTTTAAAAAAATTTACAAAATTTTTAAAAAAATTTCGTATTATTATAAATCTTAATTTTTTAAAAAAATGAAAATTTTTTCGTATTTTTTAAATAAAAAATAATAATTTACGTTGTTATTCGTTAAAAAATTAAAAAAAAATTAAAAAAAATCGTACTTTTTAAAATCTTAATTTTTTAAAATAAATTTAAAACTTTTTTCGTACTTTTTATTATTAAAAAAACATTTAGGTATTTAAATTTTTTTTTCGTACATTTTTAAATTTAACAAAAAAATTATTATTTTTTTAAAAGTTAAGAAAAAATAAAAAGTTAAAACTTTTTTACTTTTTACTTCGAATTTTTTTTACTTTTTTTTCTTAACTTTTAAAAAAAGTTAATTTTAAATTTACTTTTTTTTTAAATTAAGATTTTGAAAAGTATGAAATTTTTTTTTTAAAATTTTTTGTAAAAAAAATTTAATTTTTTTACGAAAAATAACGTAAATTTTTTTTTTCACTAACAGATCTTCTTTTAGGCAAATATTTTGAACAGTTGCACAATTGACTCGTAAATAACACTTTCCTGAAATAGTTGATATTTATTTCATAATGGGAGATAAACTTTAAGCCATTGAATATCTGCAGGTTTTGTTGATGATGTTAGTCTTTTCAGGTAGATATTATATTGCAGTCGCTGGTTGGGGGATCTACTATGCAAAGGTATCGGTCATAAGCCCCCTAACAAATGCTAGTCTTCTTATATAGTATGTATGGAGGGGCTTAAAATTCCAAACAAGTAAAGTTGTGTCCTTAAAAGATGGCAAAGGCCCTGTGTCTAGAGTTTGACTTTTGGTATTTGTGATATATGGTGTTTAACCATAGTGTTTTGCTATAAAAGTATTAGCAGCTGTACAAGATAGGTTTTAAGAAACTTTTTGAAATGGTTTGTAGTTCGTGGTTGTGCTCACACCCCTCTTTGATCTTTGCTGTAATTGGGGAACTTCGGGAAAATTCGTTAAACGTTTTGTTTATCGTGTGTACTCCAATGAATTAAAATGATCTAGTTACAAGTTCTAACAACTATTATGTGCATATGCATGGCTCTCTGGTTCTTTTATACATTAAAAGGGTTATTGAAAAATACCATTGTCATCCATGAACCCAGTATATTTGTTCCATTACCACCGATATCGTCTCATTTTGCAATGGGTTACCGGCTGAACTAGTTAAACTTGTACATGTCATACTTTTTTCAATTTTTTTTTGCCAGCCGTTAATAAACTACCCCATTTTTTTTATTACCTAACCCACCTTCTTCCTAGGTGTCGACCCTCTCAATCATATCATTTCCATATTTTTTTTTATGAACAAAATCCCTCCTCATCATCCATCATCAATTAATCATCATCATCAACGCTAATAATCGAGAAAGGCCCGAAAAAAGACAAATCAATTGAATACAAATCCAATAAAGAAGGCAACACATTTCAAATCAAAGAATCAGGTATTTCATCTAACCAAATTTCCTTACATTTCGATAATCACCCCAATAAGTGGATGATAAACCTTTGAATGAAAAGATTATCCAAGATTATCTGCGGACAGTCCAAGATTTGCCAACAAAGTTTCAAGAGAACGCATTTGAAAAACTTGATTTAACCTCAGATACTAATGATTACGGGCATGACGAAGGCTATTGCATTGTTCATCACTATAAAGACAAGTTCGTGCGGACAGAAGAATGCTTATGGTGTTGTATCAAGAACTTAATGAAGAAAAAGATATTAACACCATGGAAATAGAGCTCGAGACTTATAGAAATAAACAAACATGATTGCCCGCGCGTTGCTGCGGGGTGTTAATTTTTTTTTTCTTTTTTTTAAAAAAAAATTAAAAATTTTCTTTTGTCTTAGCATAGGGCGGTTTTTGATTGCATAAGAGCTGGACCTTTTGGGCGTTGCGGCGCTGCTTGTTTTTTTACGATTTGATTACATAGCTCGTGCGCAGCCGTGGGGCATAATTTTTCGCGAATATGTTTCGAATGAATATCGAGTGCAAATCTGTCCACGCGTTGCGGCGGGCCTGACTTGTATGGAACACAGGTTATTTATTTCACTAACCATTTTTTTAAACAATTACTTATGTCGAAAGCATTTCAATATTAGACTCGTTTTGTTCGCAATGTGAACATCTTTTCGCCGGTATTTTTTTATCTGAATGAATCGATAGATTATGTATTTCATAAATAAATTTATTATATAAAAAAATCGTAAATAGTTAAAAGTTGAAGGTACGTTTTGGAAATTTTCTTTTTTTCTTTTATTTATATTAAACTTCAACATTTTTTATAAAATCGTGCGTTTGTCGGAAGCATTGCAATATTTGGCTCGTTTTGTTCGCAATCCGAAGATCTATCCGCAGGTATTTTTTGATTTGAATGAGTCGGTAGATATGTTGTATATATTTGATAAATAAAGTTTATTATATTAAAAAGTCGTAAATAGTTAAAAGTTGAGGAGCCGTTTTGTAAGTTTTTTTTCTTTTATCTACTTTGGGCCGAAAGTTTTTTTTATCTTGGGCTGGGCTAACAATTTTCGCAGGACGTCGAAACGACATCGTTTCTTTCCAAATATAGTGATCCGCTCCGGTCAAGTCGAACCTTGCCAATTAGCTTCTGGAGATCGGGTTCTCACTACCGGTCTAAGTGGGAATTCTTCTAAAAAAGCTCCTTCTTCTAGTCTTTATCTTGAATCTTTCTTATTGTCTTTCCTTTTCATCTTGATATAAACTCTGACATTAACTTTTCGCAAGTATTTTTTTATTTGAATGAGTCGGTAGATATGTGGTATATATTTGATAAATAAAGTTTATTATATTAAAAAGTCGTAAATAGTTAAAAGTTAAGGGGCTGTTTTGTAAAAAAAAATTCTTGTATCTACTTTGGGCCGAAAGTTTTTTTTTTTTTTATCTTGGGTTGGGCTAACAATTTTCGCAGGCGTATTTCTTTCCAAATATAGTATACGTATATAATATGGAGTAATCAAGAAAGGAGAGAGTGATGATAGTTTAAAACCGAAACATCTCAGCTTTCGGGCATGTTGAATGACTTGGAAAATCTCATAGAATCATCAACACGTGGTGGGAATCATGATAATAAAGATCAAGATAGTTGTAAATCTATTTCTTTTTAAAAGTAACCAGATGGGTAGGTCTGGGTTGGGTAAACAAGTCAGAATGTTGAAAAAAAAACCCAGTTGTCAAACATAGAGGGAAAAAGTGAGCCCAAATAGCTGAGATGGAACCCAACAGATAATATTACTTATTTTGACAAGTCATAACCGATTTCATGAGTAACAATGATATTTTTCAAGTTCGTTACCTATATGTGGAATTTTGTAAAAGTACATGGCCTATTTATAGACTTAACTCTACATTAAAATGGTCCGACTTATGTATATCTCCAATGAATTAAATTCCGCGTATCCTTAGGAGACATTACCAACCTTGTGTTAGGACTTGATGTAGGATATAACTTTTAAATCGAGGAGATGTCGGTATTTTAAAGAATCAATCACAAGGCTCTTTCTGCTGGGGCAAACTGTAACCACCCATTATCACAAATCACAGTCCAAACCGTTTGATTGCCATACAGATGGACTGAAACTATCACCTGTCATCCCGACCAACTTATATGACACGACCACCATGGCAAACCTCTATATAGTCGATTTGAAGGGTTTGTGTAAGCTATCGCAATATTCCTCACCCAAGTTGAACACTTGTACATGGACTACTGCAGTATTGACCATTTACAATTACACTTATATTCAGCTAAAAGCAAGAAGTAGACGAACACATGAACTTCCAGAAACAAAGAGCATGGCGAACTAACATATTTCTTTTACAACACTATGTTAGATCACACCATCTGATCATGGAATTATGGAGAAGGCAAATCTTCCATGCCTAATATCCGTAAGAAGTTGTCTGCATCATTCTCATGAACTCCTCTTTGCTAACTTCTCCATCATCTGATCAACATAAATAAGATATGGAAAATTGGTAAACAGAAGAAACACATATTGAAACTACAAGTTCTATTTTGTTGTTGGTTGACAGGACAAATAAATAGTTAAACAGGACTTGGGTCAATGTGGAGGATATCTTTATTCTTACAGGTCAAATGCGTTATTTTGAAGAACTAACAAGCAAATGGGTCAAAAGTTTACCCCTTAACACAATACAAGAGTTCTATGATCATATTAGTTAACATCAATCAATTGTAAAGCCGAAAAGGGTTGCGAGTTGGCTGACCAACTTACCCAATTTGATACGTCCATTAATCACCTCTAGTAAACGTAAACATTACACTTAGTGAGAACTACATGAACTTACCATCACGATCTGCTTCCTCAACCATTGCGTTAATTTCTGCATCGGTAAAGCGTACACCCAACTCCTTAGCAATATTCTTGATGTCTGAAATCGATATCTTCCCCTGTTTTCCACCAGAGTGACATTAGTTTCTAACGTAAGAGAACAACGCTTTATTGATACAGAAGGTTACATTTTTATCATGATCAATAATGTTGAATGCTTTTGTAAGCTCCTGTTTATTGCTCCTTTCCCCAATTTTATCACTCATCATGTACACAAATTCATCAAAATCAATTGCACCACTGCCATCTCTGTCTACATCCGCTATCATCTGATCAAGTTGCTGAAGAACAATTGAATAAACCCAACATTAGTTTGAATACGTAAATCCAGACAGCCTTTGAACACTATAATAAATTAAGAACAACAAGGAAAATAACTGGCAGCCGGATGTTACCTCCTTTGTCATTTCGAAACCGAGGGCCCTAAAATGAAATATAACGACGCATCATTGTATGCATAATCCTATATCTTAAGATCTTTGTTACATAGTTACAATGATGCTCGTACCTCATTGCATTGCTTAACTCCTTAGCATCGATGGTACCTATATTTGTTAGAATCCACACAAGTTAACATCATATTCACTCAAATAACAAGAGTTCATTGGGTTCACGTCATACCATTGCCATCAGTGTCAAATAGCTCAAATGCTTCCTTCATCTCTTGCTTTACTTGCTGAGTAACTCCACGATGACGACCTTTCAATATGTCTCTCCTGGATTCTCCATAAGACCCCTTACAACCAAAAGTGAAAACGTAAATGAATTATCAAAAGTAAAAGAAAACATAGGTTTTACATGTGTAAAATAAGGATGAGGCAAGTGGTTTAAAACTTAAAATGAGTTCTAGTTAAAACCATTTACTTTTAAGTTTTAATTACCAAGGTTGAAATGGGTTTGATTGACTCACTTATTTTGTATGAAGCATTCCAGCACCTTCTATATAAGAAAAGTCATTGGTTATACTCGACTATCGGCAAATTTAACTCTGAGGTGAATCAACTTGTGCTATGCTATCGTGATCTATCCATACCAAAAAAACTCGACTTACACCACACCCATTTAACACCTGATTGTATATATACATAATATCGTGTCTAGCGATACTTGAAACCACTTTGGTTAGTGAGACCCGCTATTCCGCTAGGCAAATTACTAATTAAATAACAATTTAGGCTGTTTTAATTCATAATAATTATTAACATCATCTCCTTAGACTAATCAACAAGTACTAACCTTAATACTATATTCACTAAAATCATGAATACAAATCAAAAGCATCGATAAATTCTCGAGAAAAAAACAATCTCACATGACGCAAACAGAAGAACCAATTGTTTTCGTATATAATAAGATATCACAATTGCGTAAATTAAAACAAATAAAAACATACATGCAAAAGCAAATAGATGCGAACTATAATTGCACATGGAAATATGAAGACAAACCATTGTAGTTGTATTCTAGTCTTGAGATGTTTATTTAAAAGATAATATTGTGTTTTTGGCAATGTTTTGCTACCGCATGCGTTAAGGATAAGCTTGGATTCAGTCTGAAATATGGTCTTGGTGAACGGTGAGTGCCTTGAAAATCGTTTTCTAAGAATATATATATATCTTTTATGTCGTTAGTGCAACCGAGAACATTCGAAATCACGTTTGAACAAGAATCTAGATAAAAGCATTAAAAAGATTAAGGGTGTGTTTGTTATGAGGGTATGGCACTAGGTTTAGAATAAACACTAAAAATGATAAAAATTGATAGTTTGGTATGCTATTTTTGAAATAGTAAGAAAGTGTCCAATGATAAAACTCATATCACTATAAACCGGTGGTGTTTCATAAGGCTTTCTGACACATGGTTTGAACTTTGAATTTTTAACGTGAAATTAACCTTATCTACACACACCTTAATACGATAAATTAATAATAAAGGCTAAAGAATCGTAATGTACTCTTCAAAATATTCCATTTTTAACGTGAATCAGACCTTAAAAGGTCTGATACCGGTAATATTCATTCAAATTTTGAATATTATATTTAACTTTTCAAGTAATTTGACTAAGATACCCCATTGTGTTCTTCATCTTCATCTTCATCTTCTTTATTTACAAACTGATATTCCAGCAACCATTTTCGGCGATCATTCTATAATTGTCATAATTAAATTTATTATATTTTTTCGCTAAGATACAAATTTTACATGATAAAATACACAATATAACCACCATTCATATTTTCTTTCCCACCGAAACACAACATTTCCATTAAAAAATCTAATTAAACCCATCCATAACCACCATAGAAATGAAATATAAAATGTTGATTTCATTTGGGTTACGTATAAACACCCATAAACTTCATCATGTTCATCTCCTGTATGTGGCCGGAAAAAAGAATTATGAAATGAGCTTGAGTTAAAAAACTTAAAATGGTGGTGATAATTTTGGTGTTGGTGTTCATCTCCTCTCTTAAGAGTCTCGGCATCGCTTCTTTCGGCCATTGTGTTCATTCAAAATAAACGAAGAGTGATATTTTGATTATTGGTTCATGCAATGGTGGTTGGTTGGTAGCTAGGAAAGGCCATCGGGATCTGGGTTTAAAGATGAGAAAGATGATGAAAAATGTAAGTGTTTTTTTCAAATCACTTGTAAAATCAGAAATAATAGTATAAAATTTTGTATTATGTTATTTGTCTGGATCATTTGAGAGTATGTTATGCAAACTAGACATTTTGAAATGAACGCTTTTAAGCCACTTGGACTTTGGTCTAGTGGTAAGTGAGTTTTCCACTAACCGAAAGGTTGTGGGTTCAAGCCTCGCTAAAGGCATGTGTGAAATATATATTTGTGAAATAAAAAAATTGCCGTTAAAAAAATGAACCCTTTTAAGGGTGCGTTTGGTTTTGTTGACAGGAATTACAATATGTATGAGTTTAATTATATAATAGAATGTTAATAGGTATCTTTAATTAAGAAAGATTGTTTGACATATTTATAAGATATGAGTATCTCTATTATAAAATTACAAATCTCAAAGAATATTGTAAACTCACCTTCTTAGATGGGTTTCATGGATTCCCAATTTTATGAGTGAGATATATAAATTCGAAACTCATTCATGCATATCACACATTTACTATGACTATCATTTCCAATCCTTATTTCCAAACCTGTGAACCAAATGCACCCTAAGGAATTTTTGTTTAATGATTTTACTTTTCCAATTGCTAATTAGAAATGCAATAGGCGGGAATTGGTGAAGGTATTTTGTACAACAAATGTTTAACTTGTGAATGTTTTTCACCCTGTGCAAGACTCGTCTTTTACAACTTGGACTAATCTATTATACTAAAAGATACAACCCCTTAATTTAATGGGGGCAGTATCCATAAATGCTTTGAGTCTCATGTAAAACCAAGCCATTTCATAACTACACTTTTGCAATTGTAACCGACCCATCAGTTTCAAACCCTAATCTATTATACTAAAGGATAGACTATATGCATTCCAACAGTTACACAACCCCCATCTCAGAATCATCCTAGGGTTACATTAATGAAATCATCTTCAAAGAATGTCAATCATCCCTGGGATATATGAGTACAAGTTTGTTTGTAAATAAATTTGTTGTAAAAAAATCCTTTTGTAATCGAATGGATGTGATAAACTAATAACATGGTTAGTTTTATTCAATTATATATTTTCAGTAGTTGATATCTTCTTCACAAAACATGATACGGAATTGACCAGCCATATTTTTATTATTTTTTTCTAATTTGAACTTAACTATATATTTTGGCAGATGGAACAGTAGGGACCCTTCCGTTATGAGTGAAATCATAATCGGTGTGATTGACAGCGGGATATGGCCATAAACACAGTTTAATGATGATGGATATTGTCCCAGATGATAAGGTTCTTTATGTATCATGTTCAGTCTCTATTTGATGGTGATTATATTGCATTTAGTTGTTTTAATTTAGAATAATCCATTTTTATGTTAACCACATGAATTTTGATTAGCCTTTATGTGTTCGCAGTGTAAAAACTCATTGGTTCTTGAGTTTTGGAGGTCAAAAATTGGTTATGGGAACTGAAATTGGATCACTGCTCATGGATGGAACTTCTCTTCCTGTAGCGAGTAAGAGCTTAGAGGTAATTAAACCTTTATAATTATAAAAAATTACTGAGTTAGAGCTTACGGGAAACAACACTAAATTGGATATTTGATCAAAGCTTAAAATGCATTACCGCACCAGATAGTGTTGAGTTTTGGACATGCATGTGCATTTTATTCTATTCTGAACTTAATTTTAATTGCGCTCAAGTTAAGTTATGTTAGTGCCTTAGGGGACAGGTAGTTTGTTTTATGTATGCATCAGGTACTGCGATTTTATATATTTTTTCTAAAAAGCATATTTAGTATAGAATGTGACTAATGATCAAGAAGATTCCTAATTTTTGGATTCGTAGTGTGAAGAAGGAAACAATGTTAAAATGATCATTCATGAGATTAAAGATCATATTTTGAATCGATTCTAGATGCATATATGAATTATCTTTGTCACAAACTTTTTAAGTATGTAACGAGATACATATGACACACATTGTTGTTTTTCTTAACTTTTGATGATGGTAGTCCCTCCACTATATGACTTTTCTCATGGGTATTGATTCATTAGTTTTTGTTAAATTTATTTATGAATCATAATATAAATAGTACTAAATGATTGTTGTTTTAGGATTCGAGCAATGGGTTGAACTCCTCACAACTGCAGACCATTAGAAGGATCATTGTTCCTTTGACCAAAGATACGAATACTCATCATGTCATTTAGCATGCATAGGAATCCTTCGAGGTTGATGAAGTCCAGGTATAACATATATAAATCATTTTCATTGATTAAATTTGAGTGTTAAAAAGATAACTTTGCACTGTGTACGAAAGAAAACTTCTGAGCCTATGCATTCATCAACCTCCCACTTCATACAGCATATAAAATCGCTCAAGTCAAAGACACGTGCTATGAAAAATGTCGAAGTATTATCTACGATTTTCAGAGAAAAGTGTAGCAAGATAAAACAGATAAGATATGTACTTTGTGTGCAGTAATTCATCAAACATGATATCAAATTTGAGCTAATAAGCACATCAAGTAACAACTAACTGAATGACATACATCATATAAAAATATTAGGACTACGGGTTACAAACTGAATCCAACAGGACAGAAGTCAATTTTATTATTTTACTAACAAGAATATTTAATTGACTAATATGAGATAAATGAAAAAAGTACATTGATATTTTTCAAATAACACTATTTTTTAAAGATTGGATAATATAGTTATCATATTTTGACATTTGACTGACAGAATTCCTTGCAGGATTTACACATTCCTAGTGGAACAAGTACCAAGTAGGATCTCAGAAGTAAAGCATAACAAGATCATGGAGCGTGCGGTATGTGTCTTTATAATGGTCTATTCTATACAGGTATATGTATTGTCATAACTTTAGCTAAGAATTACTTGAAACGTAGGTTAATGGGCATGGTTACAAAACCTTATAAGTTTATTCGTCGATGTTACAAAAGAAGTTTGGAGTGTTTAACTTCTCAAATTGATTTCTTACCAGCTGATTGTTAGTACACATAGGATAGAAGCACAATTCCAAAACTTGAAAAGTTGGTTTAAAAAAGTTTAGAGTGTTTGGCATTCTGTTTTGAAAGTACTTATATGATTCACATTGTGTACCTTTAAGATAGATTCAAATAGAACTTTGATGCACCATGTTAAGCTATATCAGTATGTTTTTTAATTTGGAGTGATGAAAATAAACCCAATGATTTTTCTATATACTTTTTCATGTAGAGGTACGCCTGAATAAACTATGTCTAGATTTGACTATTGTTGCAATGCTCGACACTATGAAGTTTAGTTTGTTAACAGTATAGTTACCAACTAGAGTTACCAAAACCACTAATTTTAGTGGGTCATTTACTCATTTTTAGTACGGGTCAAAATGGGTTATTTTGAGTATGGGTCAATTGGCTTAGTTGACCCAAACACTTTTTCGTTCATTTAAAATAATGCTATAAATAATTAATTAGTTTATAACCCTAAACTATTTGTGTTAATTTGTTATTTCATACCATCTGGACCATTTCATGGAATAACATTACCGTGGAATCGCTGAATGAAATTTGCACTTGACATTGCGAGGTATCTACAAGACTTTTCAAAACACATGAGGTGATTGCGCAACTAGGAAGCAAAGAAATTGTTGCACCACCAGTCGACTAACAATCCTTCTAGATCAATCAGCTAAAGTTGAAATCCTGCCTTCATTGTATGTTTTGTACATTTTTTACCTGCTTAAAATATGTATTAAAATGTTTGATTGGATCACCAAACCGCATATTTATTTGTTTGTACACGAAGGGAGCTCAACAAACTATAATGAACAGATTGACAATAGAGAAAAACGGTGCCATTGATGTTGCAGCTGTGACAACCCGAGAATTTCCGTTTAATAAGTTAGCCGTTTCCGTGTAGTAATTTGAATTTTTAAATGTTTCGTTTAGCTTTACCGTTTAGCCGGGAAGTTGTTTCGTTATTATCTAAGAATCGTCTCCGGGAGCGAACCGGGACACCAAAAGTTGTAGTATTTTAGCAATAGCCACGTTTTTATATTTTAAAGCAATATTTAAATTTCGTAATTTTCCGTGTTACCATTACTCGTTTCGTTAATTACGTGATCCGTGGAATTTAACTACAATTTGTTGTGCATGCATGCTTGGAAATTAATTCATCAACTAGCACTATGATACTAGAATGTGGGAAATTATTTTTGGTCCCCCCCTTTGCTTTGATTCCAACCGGTTACACATACATATACATGCATAGGGTCCAAAATTTTTGAAATGAAATGCCTAGACAAACTTCCATCAATTAGGGAACAACCTTGTACCATGTAAGCTTGTGATTTGAGGATCATATTGGTCCCCTTTTTGCATATGTGTGTGTGTGTGTAAACTTTGTATACATATCCAAGTTACATCTCATTTTCATTCTCATTCATTTCATTCACACACAAAATTCATTTTCTCTTTGTCTCTCCCTCAAACCCACGAACCAACAAACACCTACACAAATCCATACATTTTTCATCTTTGATCATTTACATTTGAAGATATATTGTTCGTGTTGATTGTTAATTCATCCGGGTAATTTGTAAAACAACGTTTGGGTTGTTCTTAGTTTCTATTCACCTTTCGTCGTGTTTCTTTGTAAGTCATCTTTACTTTTTCATAAATAAGTTGTACTTTTGCATTCGTGATCATTCGAACAAAGGGTGTACAAAGCGGACGTTGTGAAATTCATTATCTAGTTTATCTATAAATAACAAGTCTCAGAAGTTTAAACATTTTGTTTATTTAATGGAAGAAAATAAAAAGTAGTTGTACTTTTGCATTTAAAAGTTCATGGTGCTATGTTGATATATTATATTGCTATTATTACGGCTATATCAGTTATTTAAGATTATCGTTTATTATAAGTTATATTATTGTGGCGAAGAGATAAGTTAGATGTTGGTATTTGTTGTAAGCGTAAGTTGAATGTCGAATTAGGTTTAGTTTATGAACGGATTTGTGGCGATTTTGGAGGTGGTGTCAGAATATATAGTTGGATATTACTTTCGAGTCATAAAAGATGTAGATATTTTCATGAGGGAAGGGTCGTTAGTCCAAATTTCGAAAACATGAGTCATATTCGTGCTAAGTTTAGGTCAATCAACTTCGATTGTTTGTTGGACATCAACGAACAAATTGTACCACGTTTTGTTCTTGAGTTTTATTGTCAACTCACCTTCACCAATAATTCTAGTGGTCAATTCGTTGTCAATTTTGTCATTCAAAACAAGCCATTCTCCCTCACTCTTGAGGAATTTGGTGAAATCCTAAAAATTCCATTCAAAGGTCATGCCTCCATCACCGAAATGTGGTCACTCGATCATTTATCGGTAGGTGTTCCGACTAAAGGTCTATATAAAACCAAACCTCCGTCTCCAAGAGTCATTAAGTCTCACATTCAAATTCCACGACAAGGACAAGAAACTCGTACTAAAAATAAGGTAACCATTGTCGTTGGTGAAAACGAAATTTTAACCCGTGAGATTCGAACACATATGAAACCTTGGGTTGAGATTATTCGTGAAAATGTCTTTTGTCAAGGAGGACACAAGGATCATGTTTCCGCGTGTCTTTGTCACATGCTCTATTGCATTGAGACATCCACTCCATATAACCTAGCATTTTTCATTCTCAAAAGAATGGAAAGGACTCGATTCAAACCTAAGGAACTCCTACCTTATGGTATGCTATTGACTAGGTTATTCAAACATGTCGTGTCAATATCTCCCGAGCTAGCTTTTGATCATTATCTCTCACATGATCGAGCCATGCATCCGCTCGCTCCTCATTATGAGCGGAAGACACGAGCGGATCGAGGCAAGAAAAGACCACGTGAGACAAATGCTAGCTCCTCCTCAACCACTCAAAATCCTTCTTCCTCATCTCTTCAAATTGATATCATTACTGATGATAATGATGTTGAGTCACCTCAATCCAATTCCTCATCTCCTTCTCAAACCATTTCTTCCTCATCAAATGTTGTTTCTGGAGTCCATCAAAACCCTCCTCATGAAAATCATGACTTGAACAATCTTGTATCCCAAACCATATCTTTTCAAATCCAACAACGAGATGAACACCGTGATGGGTTAAGGTCAATTGGATAAACTATCAAGAACATGATGGGAGGAAAACAAAAGTGAAGATGGTAGCACATGTGACAACCCGAGAATTTCCGTTCAATAAGTTAGCCGTTTCCGTGTAGTAATTTGAATTTTTAAATGTTTCGTTTAGCTTTACCGTTTAACCGGGAAATTGTTTCGTTGTTATCTGAGAATCGTCTCCGGGAGCGAACCGGGACACCAAACGTTGTAGTATTTTGGCAATAGCCACGTTTTTATGTTTTAAAGCAATATTTAAAATTTCGTAATTTTTCGTGATACCGTTACTCGTTTCGTTATTTACGTGCTTCGCGTTTTAAATTATACATAAGCAATTGTGTGCAAGCTTTGGAAATTAATTATGTATGAGCACTAGTGATCCTAGAATGTGGGAAAACTATTTTTGGTCCCCCCTTGGCTTGTCATAACCGGCCACACACACACAACACCCCTTGGATGCCAAAATTTGAAATTTGAATCATGGGACAAGTTTCCCTAACTTTTGCTAGCATGAGTCCTTTCCTAAGCTATCATTCGTAGATCGTTTTGGTCCCCTTTTTCACCCTTGTACTCGGCCGAACCTAGCTAGCACCAAGTCTAGGTGCATCTCAACACACATCAACATATAACCATCCATTTTCATTATTCTCATTCACACTAAATCATTTCTCTCACTAGAAATTACACACACTTGATTCACTCTCTTTTCTTTCTTCTTTCTTGAATTCGGACGCCACAAACACCAACAAAAATCCATTTGTTTTCC
Organism: Tanacetum coccineum; assembly: GCA_026074375.1. NCBI lineage: Eukaryota > Viridiplantae > Streptophyta > Magnoliopsida > Asterales > Asteraceae > Tanacetum > Tanacetum coccineum. The sequence continues at coordinate 13,974 of BQNB010080020.1, read as the reverse complement.
ATCTTTGATCATTTCACTTAGAGATATATTGTTCGTGTTGATTGTTAGTTCATCCGGGTAATTTGTAAAACAACGTTTGGGTTGTTTTTGATTTCTAATCCACCTTTCGTCGTGTTTCTTTGTAAGTCATCTTTACTTTTCATAAATAAGTTGTACTTTTGCATTCGTATGATCATCCCGAACAAGGTGTACAAAGCGGATCGTTGTGAAAATCATTATCTAGTTTTCTATAAAACTACAAGTCTCAAAGTTTAATATATTTCTTTATAAATGGAAGAAAATAAAAAGTAGTTGTACTTTTGCATTTAAAAGTTCATTATGACTATGTTGATATATATATATTGCTATTGCTACGGCTATATCGTTTACTTAAAGATTTATCGTATGTTGAATTAAATATTGTTGGCGAAAAGATTAAGTAGATGTTGAATTTGTTGTAAGCGTAGGTTGAATGTCAAAGAGTTTAGGTTTAGAACGGACTTGTTGCGATATTTGAGGTGTTGTCGAAAATATATCGGATATACTTGCGAGTCAATAAAAGATGTACTTTGTAAAATAGATAGTTTCACGAGTCGAGGTTGATAAAAATGGAAAGTCTATATTTTTAGAAAGGTCATGCCGAAATTTCGTAAACTTTATAAAAGTGTCGAAAATATAATTTTATTATCAAACTTATGATAAAATGTAAAAAAACGTAAGTGTCGAGTTTAGGTCAACATTTTTAGTTATCGAAATACACTAAAAGACGAAATACACTAAAAGACGAAATACACTAAAAGACGAAATACACTAAAAGACGAAATACACTAAAAGACGAAATATACTAAAAGACGAAATACACTAAAAGACAAAATATTTTTGAAGATGTTTCAAAACGTCGAGACTTGTCAAAACTTATAACTTTCGAAAGTACGTTTTAAAAAGGGATACGCCGTGTCTACTCGTGCTCGGATGATCAGTTCTTGCGTTAAGCGTTATTCGTTGTACATCATTCTTAAACGACGACTATATGATAGGTTGTCGCTAGAACCGTGAGATTCATTTTCACTTGATTGATTCCTTTTGATCCACTACCCGTATAAGGTGAGTTCATAGCCCCACTCTTTTACTCGTTTTGACTAAATGTTTTATAACTTGGGGTGAGAAACATTGCTTGTTTTTAAAACTGGACACAAGTACTTTACGTGAGATTTTCCCTGTTTACGTGTTGCCTAAGTAGCTTTTAGACCACTACTGCCCGAACTATCATGAACTGTCAATCTCTTGACTGGGACGGACGGTCGACGGGATCGCGAAAGATAAATAGATCTATTAGGTCTAATTATCCTTATCCGGGTGAGTAGCGCTCACTACCCACGGGGCGCCCGATAAACGGATATATGTCATGTCGTACTGGTTAGGTTGGTCTTGGGGGACACCTTGACGGCAAACTAAATAACTATAGCAATGTACATGCTTTCCTGCTTAATTAGCTTTAGTGTCATGAGTTAGTGCAAAGTAAGTACTTTTTATGTTTGGAAGTTGTATATTGACTATAACATGTCGCATACGTTTTGATATCTTGTGGTCCACTATAACATCGTTTGAACTAAACTATGAATTCACTCAACTTTATGTTGACGTTTTAAGCATGTTTTTCTCAGGTGCTTAGCATGGATGCTGTTGCTTGACTTATGTGAAGTCTATTTGCCTGTACCGGTTTACCAGAGATTTATCTATGTCTTTAAATACCGTTGTTGAACTTATTTAAGCTTCCGCATTTTAACTTTGAATCTTTTAAATTTAATCGATGTAAAACTTATTTTTATTATTGTAAAACTTTGCAACGGTGTTTATTTTTCAAAACGTACCCTTAGAGGTCGTTCTTTATGCTTTGTACTTGAGATGCTCAATAAAGTCATGCCTCCGAACACGTATTCCGTCCAGGCCCCGTCCAGGGGTGTGGCACTTCTTCCTTTTGTTAACTAGCTTGCGTGCGTTAGAGTAGAGAAAGTAGGTTAAATCACTAAAAAAACATGTGCCACTCTCTCAGACTGAAAACCCCCTTCAACCGTTAGAATTAGAAGTAGGTTTACCATTGGTTTAACTTAGATTAGATAACTAAAATATTGATAGACTTTGGGATTACGCTCTCCCTCTTAGTGATCGACACCCTACTTACCAACGAAGCTACAACTGATCGGGTCACTGCCCGTTATTGTTGTTTTAGGTTAAGTCAGCAAAATATAAATAATAAAACTTAATAATCAAAAATAACCTACCACAACGACACGCATCAAGTTTTTGGCGCCGTTGCTAGGGAGTGAAGTTATTAATTTTTAATTTTATTAGTATTTTGGTTCTAACTGTAACATAGGAGTAGTGTAATTTAGTGTAATTTAATTTTTGTGTCTAGAGTCGATTCATGCATTGTCTTGTAAATTTTTGTTTTGTGTGTTTTTTTTATTTTCGTTTTTGTGTGTTTGTCATATACACTATTCTGGTCGAATACCGAATACGGCGTATCCACCTTTCTAACAAATACAGCGTATTCAGTTCAAAAAGTCAATACGGCGTATTCAAATTAATTGAATACGGCGTATCGACTATCTGAGATAGCAGCAGACTTAATTCTTTTGTATTCCGTTCCCGTGCTTAGTTTTCTGCATTTACTTTCTTCGGAGCAAATCATATTTGATATTTTTACCTTGGTTTTAGGGACCAAGAATTCGAAGAACATGATCGAAGAAAAGCTACCATGGAGACACTTACTTTGGAGGAATACATGAAGGATGCTCGAGAAGAGTATGGATGGAGGGTTATTGAACCCGAGGTGTTGAACTTGCTCATGATCAAGGATGATTTGTTCACTTAGGAAACACCACTTGGGATGATTTTTAATGAGTTTAACAAATTAAGTAGAATGAGTGACGATTTGTTTACTTATGACGTAAAACTTCAAGAGGTTTCCTTGCCCCTAATTGGTGATGAACAATGTGATGACTTGAAATATGATCATGACAGGTATATTCAGCGCATAAGTTATGAGGAATATGAGAAGATTTATGTTGAAGTCGTGATCCTCATTAATAAGAAATTGGTAAGATTGATCGATGTAACCATGGAGCAATGGTTGGACCTCAAATATGGTGATCACATGACAATGGATGAAAATATCAAGAAAGGGGTAATTGCTACATGGTTAATTAGGAGTTATAAGTGGCAGTTCGAAGATTACTTAGAAATTAAGAAGGATAGAGACACGTATGCACGAGAGATAGACATGGAATACAATCCATCTAACGTGGTGTTCGCTGAATGGCTTGCCTTAAAATTGCACACCACTTGGAGATGGATTGGTATACCAAGAACGCGCTATAGATTTACTAGGCAAGAGGGGATGATGAAGTGGTACTTACTAAGGATAAACTTTTAGATCTTGAAGACACTAACGAGAATGATGATGAAATTACCGAAATCTTTAGGATCGAAACAGATTTATTCAACTTCGAAACACCTCTATGCGAAGCATTCAACGAGTTCAACTACCTTCTTAAAATTGAGACTGATTTGCTTACCAATGACATTCCCGGATTCAAGACTTACGATGAATTTAAAGATGAATGGATGGATTGGCGGAACGAAGAGACACCATGGGTCACGGAGAAGCCATGGTCAGAAGATGGAATTCCCGTCGATGACATTCATCACATATGCGAGCCGTTTCGTTTCAAGAATGGGAAAGGTAAATGGCCCACTTGTAGGTCAAATGAGGAAGGATTTTCTAATGGAGGAGAATTGCCGAGAATGATACGAGTTGGCTATATGACCTACTTTCAAGATTATGAATGGTACGATAACTTAATGGATGGAAAATTAAAAGAGGAAGCTTTAAAGCAAAAAAATCCATCTATGAAGAATCATGAGGCAATGCAACTCAAGGGGTGAAGAAATTTTGTGCATGGTTGAAAAAATGTTTTGGGGACTTTCACGAGCTTGATTATGAGCTTATGCTAAAGCTTGGAGATTATTGGTGGAAAAAGAAAGACAATGAATGTTCCACCATTTTCTAGTTGGAGAAATCATATATGCGGACCTTACGCAAACGCTTATGTTAATGATAACTACGATTCGTGCCTGTCTTCTCGAGAATATTTAACAATATGCAAAGAACGAATGAAGAAAAAGAACCAAATGACGATCATTACATTATTGATTACTTGGTTCAAAATGATGCACCTTTCCTCATTAACGAAGATGAAGAGCAGTACAAAGAAAGGAGGTGCAAACTGCTTGGAATCTCGTACACAAAACCGCCAACGTACAAAACTGAAAGGTTCGAAATAATTAGTACTCATTTGGACCATTAGAAGAATATGTTGCTATAAAAAATTGCGGGTACGAAGATTGGACAAGAACCGAAGAAAACGTGACTTACGTTTACCATGACATTTTTTGATAGAAGGGTGAAGGGTGGCTTGTGACACGCACCAAGTGAAGAACTGAAGAAAAGTCTAACTTAAAGACTTCGTTGTAAACAAAAGTGCTTCCCGAGAGACAACCCGAAATGTTATATTCTTATTTTATCGAGTATGTCTTCCCAGACTCTCGATACGGCGTATCCAATCTTATGGATACGGCGTATCGGGTATCTGGACGTTATCCAGTCCTTTATTTTTCTGCACTTTTGAACATTATTGTCAGATTATCAATACGGCATATTCATGAATATGATACGGCGTATTTGATCTTCTGACCTATACTTAGATACTTTTTACATGTTTTTCAATATGGTGTATCCTGGTTTTGGGATACGGCGTATCGACTTCCTGTATAGTTTTTGTTTTTATTTCGTTTACTAACCGTACGAATACCAGAGATGGAATTGCATATTGTTTCCTATTTCTTATACAGGACCTTCATGGAACTTAAATGATGACTTTTGTTGGAGTATTTATATTCTGTAAATCTCGATGTGTTGAAGTCTTGAGGGATCTCAAACGCATTTTCAACACAATCTTGCTCGCAAACGCAACATAGAGGATCATACCGAGCAAATCTCAGAGGAGTTTCCCGTTCTAATTCTTTTAATTTTCTGTACTTAATGTTATATTTATACAACGAGGTCGTTGTATATCTCAAGTGGGGGAGGAGAATTAGAACGCTTACTTGTCCTTGTTTTTCACAATAATATGCTTAATTTTGGTCAAAATTAAAAAAAATTCTAGCATAATTTTATGAAATTTATTAGTTACATAACCCGCACAACAACCCTTAATTCCATTTGTGAGATTTAGCCTATTTCATTTCCCTCGATTTACCCTAAATTCCATAAAAATATGAGTGTGTCGGTGATGTAGTTGTAACACCCCCATTTTTACATATAGCACCGGAAGCTAATCTGGGGTATTACTTCAAGGTACAACAGTCATAATCATAGAAAACGAATCAAAAAGAGTCATTTTTGAAAATAAGTTATCATTCATTATTTCTTCAGAGTTTTTACAAACGAGAGGTTTCCCAAATCTATACAATTAAAGTTTGTAATGATAACGGTTTTTCCATATCGCTTCCTCGCCACTCCGTGCCACATTAGTTACCTGAGTATAAAACATGTTAAAAGTCACACAAAGGTTGAGTGAAATCCTTAGGTTTAAGTAATTTAATTTGATTGCAAGTGCGATATTGCGGCTAAGTTGATATACACCCAGTTATTGAAAATTATTTATCTTATTCCATTGCTCATGAATCTGAGCATTAGGGTTTGGTATACGTTATAGCCATGCGGGTACCTTTGCTCAAAATCCTGCGTGATTTCTAATGTTGTACAATTGGTTACTTCTTTAAAATGGAGTACACCCGGGGAGGACAGACAATTAAGATCTATTCACAACCATTCGCGACTTACATTACGGGAGAGTAATTAACGGTTCCATGATTATGGGGACTTAAAAGAAAGCAGTTACTTATGGCAATAGTAAATTGAAATAGCTACAGAAAATAATTGAATTCATGTTTTAGAATGTATCCCCCTTGTGGGTTTATAAAAGATTGAAATGCGAGCTATGAACTCACTGAACGGTTATAGGGATATGATAGCAAAAGGTATATGGAATGAAATATACGGCTTCGTCACGGGCAACCTGAGGTAATATATTTCAGTCTTAGTTGATTGATATGTAATTTTTTCATCAATGGATGTTGGTTTTGATATTAAAATTATCATAACACCGTTCGGGCCATCATAATTCAGAAGTCATTCAGTAAACGTTTGAGGAGCTAGGGCACTTTAAATCGTAAACCCAACAACTCAGTCAGAACGTAATACCAAGATGAAACTCCTTAATATGAAGCTCCCTAGTATTGTGGTATGATATGAATCCGGGACATGATTTTTGAAAGCACATCGATGATGAATGATATAATAGTTATAACATAAGCAGTTTTAAGCATTTTATTCAATATCTGGAAATGTTAAGCACGTCAAGCGTTAATTAAAGTTATGTCTGGTAATGTTTTGAATGTGTTTTTATACTTTTTCAAAATGTTACATTTTAGACCCTGGGGTTTGGAAAATTGCAAATAGACCCCTAGGGTTTGCATTTTTACGACTTTGGTCCCTCAAGTTTAAAAGATATACCAAGTAAACCTTGTACTTTAAAAAGTGACATAATAGACCCCTGTAGTTATAACTTTGATAAAATGACACTTTTAGAGTTCTGCTACTGCGTCCATCTCCTTACCGCCTGCTCGCTACAATGCCTTAACTACTTTCAACCATCAGACTTAGTCCTTGTTACTGCCTCCTCGGTCTGCATCGACGCACTCGCCTCTGTATTCTGAACTTTGACCCAACACCGCCCTCACTCTCCTCTCCATGCATGTAGCAATTTTCCCCCTCATTGGCAACGACAATTCCCTGTGTGTCCCATCCCATTTTTTATTCTCCCACTCTCCTGAATATCATTTTTCCTTTCCCTTCTGTGTGTCCTACCCTCTCTTCTCTGTTGTCCGATCGTCCTCTGATTTGTCTGTTCGCTTCCATAGTTCCATCTCTCTCTCACCTCAATGTCATCTCTATGCCTCCAGAAGGATTCTCTATCTGCACCCTACGTCGCTCTACCTTTCGCGGCAGCAACACACCCCCCCAACCCGGCTCTCACGTTTAGCTCTTGTCAGAAGCAACCAGTTCGGTCTCTTCTTTACGTGATCTCGCCTACGCGGCGCGAGAGCGGGCGCGACGAGTTGGGCCGCCGGCGCGCCGCGCCGCGAGTGGCAGGAGCAGCCGAGGGCCCGCGCAGGCCCGGCGCGGCGGACGCGCGAGGGGGGGGGGACTATGTTGAACCTCGAACCAGCTTACTCCGTGCAAGCATCACCCCACAGATACCCACATCTCGCACAGCAGATCGTTGACCTTTGTCTCTCGCATCACACTTGCTAAAGGCCCGTCACAAAGTAGTTCTATCTCCATAGCAGCCATCCGATCTGAGCCAATCCGCCTGCGTGCTACGTCATCAACATAGCCCCACCTCCCCACTCCACCAAGTCCCCTACCCATCGAGCCGTACCGTTGTCGCAGAACGACTATTCTTCAACACGACAGCAGTCACACCCCACCTCGCGCCCCCACTGCCCCCCCCCCGCCCCCCCACAAGCTTCTCTCTCTCTCTAGCATCTCTTTCTAAATCTTGTGTAGGTAATTCACTTCAAGAAAGGAATTGCTAAATACGCGAAAGTTTCAAGCATGCCTCAAAAGTGTCTTGATCTTGATTCATCTTACTTCATTCAAAAGATCATCTTGCTGTGATTTATTGTTGTATTGTTAGTTGTAGATCAAGTGTAGTTGTGTTATTATCGATTCTCGTGTGTGAAAAATTTAGTGATCATCTTTGTAAGTGTACCATTGTTGTGAGGCTTCTCCGCCAAGTAAAAGGAGCTCGGTGACTAGTGTTTAACAAACTCTCGATTAGGTGACTCGAGGAGTGGAGTAGGGCAAGGAAGGTGTCCTTGTAGCCGAACCACTATAAATACTTGTGTCCTGGTGAAATCTTTCTACACTCTATTTTCTCTTTACTTTTACATCTCTTACTTCTTAATTATCAAACATCAATATCTAGATCACTTCACTAAAAAGTTTCAAACAAAGTGTTTTATAAGTTTTAAAAGGCCAAAAATTTTGAAAACTATTCAACCCCCCTTCTAGTTTTCCACAATAGTGAAGGCATTCACGTTGATCCCGCTAAGATTGAGTCAATCAAAGATTGGGCGTCACCCAAGACACCCACCGAGATTCGTTAATTTTTAGGTTTGTTTGGTTACTACCGACGATTTATTGAAGGTTTCTCAAAAATCGCTAGACCTAAGACGAAGTTGACTCAGAAAAGCGTGAAGTTTGATTGGGGAGAAAAGGCAGAGGCTGCGTTTCAACTGTTGAAACAAAAACTGTGTAGTGCGCCGATTTTGGCTTTACCAGAGGGAAGTGAGAACTTTGTGGTATATTGTGATGCTTCGCATAAAGGGTTGGGCGCGGTTTTGATGCAGATAGAGAAGGTCATAGCTTATGCATCCTGCCAACTCAAGGTTCACGAGAAGAACTATACCACACACGACCTAGAGCTTGATGCAGTAGTGTTTGCCCTAAAAATGTGGAGACATTATCTCTACGGTACCAAGTGCGTTGTGTTCACTGCTCATAAGAGTTTGCAACATATTCTCGACCAAAAGGAGCTGAACATGAGGCAAAGACGTTGGTTAGAATTGTTGAGCGACTACGACTGTGAGATTCGATATCATCCAGGAAAGGCGAACGTGGTGGCTGATGCCCTGAGTCGAAAGGAAAGAAGCAAGCCGCTACGAGTTCGAGCCTTGGTTATGACTATAGGGTTAAACCTTCCTAAGCAAATTTTAAGTGCTCAATCGGAAGCCAGAAAGGAAGAGAACTTCATCAACGAAGATTTGCGTGGCATGATTAACAAGTTAGAACCTCGCGCTGACGGAACGTTATGCTTAAACAATCGAAGTTGGATTCCGTGTCTTGGTGATTTAAGGGCCTTGATTATGCATGAGTCGCATAAGTCGAAGTATTCCATCCACCCTGGATCGGATAAGATGTATCAGGACTTGAAGAAGTTATATTGGTGGCCTAACATGAAAGCAGAGATTGCCACTTATGTCAGCAAGTGTTTAACATGTGCAAAGGTTAAGATAGAATATCAGAAACCATCTGGTTTGTTGGTTCAACCAGAGATCCCAAAATGGAAATGGGAGAACATAACAATGGACTTTGTGACTAAACTGCCGAGGACAGCGGCTGGGCAAGACACGATTTGGGTAATCATTGATCGTCTCACTAAATCTGCTCATTTCTTGCCTATGAGAAGATGACACGTTAGAAAAATTGACGAGACAATACTTGAAGGAAAATTTACTTCACATTTTTGGAAGTCTCTACATAAAGCATTAGGTACTCGATTAGATATGAGTACAGCTTACCATCCAGAGACCGATGGCCAGAGTGAGAGAACCATTCAAACGTTGGAGGATATGTTACGTGCCTGTGTACTCGACTTTGGAAAGGGTTGGGATAAGCACTTACCATTGGTAGAGTTTTCGTATAACAATAGTTACCATACCAGCATTAAGGCTGCTCCGTTTGAGGCGTTATATGGGCGCAAGTGTCGATCACCCATCTGCTGGGCTGAAGTTGGGGACAGTCAGCTCACTGGCCCATAGATCATCCACAAGACAACCGAGAGAATAGTTCAAATCAAGAGCCATATCCAAGCCGCCCGTGATCGTCAAAAGAGCTATGCCGACGTAAGACGAAAACCTCTTGAGTTTCAAGTAGGAGATAAGGCCATGTTGAAAGTATCTCCTTGGAAAGGAGTAATACGTTTCGGCAAACGGGGAAAGTTGAACCCTCGTTATATTGAACCTTTTAAGATCATTGCCAAAGTAGGAACCGTTGCCTATCGTCTTTGAACTTCTAGAAGTTGAGTAGAGTTCATAGTACGTTTCACGTCTCAAAATTGAAGAAATGCATGGCTGATGAACCGCTTGCTATACCATTGGATGAAATCCAAGTGGACGACAAACTGAACTTCATCGAAGAACCCGTCGAGATTATGGACCGTGAGGTCAAGCGTCTGAAGCAGAGTCGTATTCCGATTGTCAAAGTACGCTGGAACTCCAAGAGAGGTCCTGAGTTCACCTGGGAGCGTGAAGACCAAATGCAAAAGAAATACCCGCACCTTTTCACCAACTCTGCACCCGCCGCAGGGGTTGCGTCCTAAGCTTTGAGGACAAAGCTTCTTTAACGGGGAAAGAATGTCACAACCCGAGAATTTCCGTTTAATAAATTAGCCGTTTCCGTTTAGAAATTTGAATTTTTAAATGTTTCGTTTAGCTTTACCGTTTAACCGGGAAGTTGTTTCGTTATTATCTGAGAATCGTCACCGGGAGCGAACCGGGACACCAATCGTTGTAGTATTTTGGCAATAGCCGCGTTTTTATGTTTTAAAGCAATATCTAAAATTTTATAATTTTCCGTGTTGCCGTTACTCGATTCGTTATTTACGTGTTACGTGTTTTAATTTATTCATATGTGAATGCATGCAAGACCTTTGGAAATTAATTCATAAGTGAGCACTAGCTTTCCTAGAATGTTGGAAGCCATTTGGTCCCCCCTTTGGTCTCTTATAACCGGCTATGTATGCATGTGCATACATAGGATTCAAATTTTGATAATATCTCTAGACAAGCTTGCAAGTTTTAAGGTTAAGGACATGTACACACTATCATTTGATTGGCGGATCGTTTTGGTCCCCCTTTCTTGTCCTCCCTAGCCACGGCACACACTAAAGTGTGTGTGTGTGTGTGTGTGTGTGTAAATCTTGTATACAAGTTCATTTGTTTATCATTTCATTCTCATTCTTCACACACATACTAGTTTCATTTTCTCTTGCACTCTCTCTCTCTAAAACACACGAACCAACACAAACATACACAAATCCATACATTTTTTTCATCTTTGATCAACCATTTGAAGATATATTGTTCGAGTTGATTGTTATTTCATCCGGGTATATTATAAAACAACGTTTGGGTTGTTTTTGATTTCTAATCATCTTTCGTCGTGTTTCTTTGTAAGTCATCTCTACTTTTTCATAAATAAGTTGTACTTTTGCATTCGTATGATCATTCCGAACAAGGTGTACAAAGCGGATCGTTGTGAAAATCATTATCTATTTTTCTATAAAATTACAAGTCTCTAAGTTTAATCTTTTTGTTTATAAATGGAAGAACATAAAAAGTAGTTGTACTTTTGTGCATAAAAGTTCGTTGTGACTATTTTGATATATATATTGTTATCACTACGGCTATATCGTTTATTTAAGATTTATCGTATATTAAGTTTAAATATTGTTGGCGAAGAGATTAAGTTAGATGTTGGATTTGTTGTAAGCGTAAATTGAATGTCGAAGAGGTTTAGGTTTAGAACGGATTTGTTGCGATATTTGAGGTGTTGTCGAAAATAGATCGGATATTCTTTCGAGTCAATAAAAGATGTACTTTTGTAAAACGGATGTTTTCACGTGTCGAGGTTGATAAAAATGGAAAGTCGATATTTTTAGAAAGGTCATGCCGAAATTTCTTTCTCAAGCTTATTTCTTTGTCAATAGACAGCAACACGCTGTGATGAGATTTGCCCGGTACTAAACTCTTAACCTTAAACATACACTCAACAAAAAGGTCCGTCAGCCTGCCCTAAGATTAAACCAAAAGGGGACTTATCTACTGCATTAGGACACTAAAAAGACTCTAAAACAAGTTTCAAAAGATGGTTTTAAAAGGCTTAATCTAATAAGCACTTAGAAACTGTTTTGGTCCAACAGTTTTAAAGACCATTTAGGGAAAACCTTAAAACCAACTTTTAGCACCTGAAACTCTTGAAAACAGATTTAAAATAACTCAAAAATGCTGGTTAAAGTTGCCAAAATGACCCAAGTGGTTTTTAACACAAAATGACTCTACTCGTGCTCGGATGATCAGTTCTTGCGTTAAGCGTTATTCGTTGTATATCATTCTTAAACAACTACTATATGATAGGTTGTCGCTAGAACCGTGAGATTCATTTTTACTTGATTGATTTCTTTTGATCCACTACCCGTATAAGGTGAGTTCATAGCCCCACTCTTTTACTCGTTTTGACTAAATGTTTTATAACTTGGGGTGAGAAACATTGCTTATTTTTAAAACTAGACACAAGTACTTTACGTGAGATTTTCCCTGTTTACGTGTTGCCTAAGTAGCTTTTAGACCACTACTACCCGAATTATCATGAACTGTCAATCTCTTGACTGGAGGATCGGTCGAGGGAGCGCGAATGAATAAATAGATCTATTGGGACTAATTATCCCTATCCGGGTGAGTAGCGCTCACTACCCACGGGGCACCCGATAAACGGATATATGCCATGTCGTACTGGTTAGGTTGTCTTTGGTCGGACACCTAGAAGGGCAAACAAATACTTATAGCAATATACATGCTATCTTGCGTAATTAGCTTCAGTGTCATGAGCTTAGTGCAACGTAAATACTTTTTATGTGAAGTTGTATCTGTTATAAATGTCGCATACGTTCTGATATCTTGTGGTCCACTATAACAATGTTTGATCTAAACCTATGAATTTACTCAACTTTATGTTGACATTTAAAGCATGTTTTTCTCAGGTGCTTAGCATGGATGATGTTGCTTGACTTATGTGAAGTCTATTTTCCTATAACGGTTTACCAAAGATTTATCTATGTCTTTAAATACCGTTGTTGAACTTATTTAAGCTTTCGCATTTTAACTATTGAATCTTTTAAATTTAATCGATGTAAAACTTATTATTATTATTTTAAAACTTTGCAACGGTGTTTATTTTTCAAAACGTACCCTTAGAGGTCGTTCTTTATGCTTTGTACTTGAGATGCTCAATAAAGTCACGCCTCCGGACACGTATTACGTCCAGGCCCCGTCTGGGGGTGTGACATCGTTTGTAGTTTATAAGAGTTCTTCGTAAGCTGATAACTAAAGTTCATTAAGTTCATTCATTTGAACTTTTCGGTGATCGCCCGTGGTCTTAAGATCGAAATTGTAATGCTTCAAGGCCCAATATGCCTTATGTTCAAGCTCGGTGGGAAGATGACAAGCCTTTCCGTACACAAGCGTATAAGGAGTGCACCCGATGGGTGTCTTAAATGCGGTACGGAAAGCCCATAATGCATCATCTAACTTATCGAACCATGAAGCACGGTTTTCACCTACGGTCCTTTCTAAGATACGTTTCAAACCACGATTTGAAACCTCCACTTGCCCACTAGTTTGTGGATGATATGCGGTAGAAAGTCGGTGGGTAACCCCATATTTAAGCATGACCTTTGCGAATTGGTCATTGCAAAAATGAGTACCGCGATCACTAATAATAGCACGAGGAGTTCCAAAACGGGCGAAGAGAGATTTTAAGAACTTACAAACAACTCGGGCATCATTAGTGGGGAGCGCTTTCGCTTCAACCCATTTTGACAAGTAGTCAACGGCCACGAGAATGTACTTGTTCCCTCGTGAAGACGGGAACGGGCCCATAAAGTCGATGCCCCATATGTCAAAGATCTCGCAAACTTGAATTGCATTTTGAGGCATCTCATCACGTTGCGAGATTTTGCCTTGACGTTGACAAGCGTCACACCGTGTGACCAAGTCATGGGCATCTCGATAAATCGTCGGCCAATAGAAACCGGAATCAAAGACTTTTTTAGCGGTGTAGTTGGCACCATGATGTCCCCCGGTGGGTCCATTATGGCAAGCCGTGAGGATATCAACGGCTTCTTGGCCGTATACACACCGTCTAATCACTTGATCCGCACAAATCCTAAACAAGTAGGGGTCGTCCCAAAAATAATGCTTAACATCCTTAAAGAATTTCTTCTTTTGTTGGGACGACATCCCTTT
>BQNB010080019.1:3634-20235 GCA_026074375.1 Tanacetum coccineum | reverse complement strand
TTGGCAGGCTTCTTTTAAATGTTTTTAGTCATTTTAAAAAAAGTTTTTGAGTCTTTTAGTTATAACTTAAGCTTTTCTAAGTGTTTTTGAAAATTGTTAGGTCAAAACTGTGGTAACACAGCTAATTTGATCAAGCTTTAAAAAACTGTTTTTGAGTCACTTTTGAGTGTCTAATAGAGTAGGTTTAGTCCCTTTTGGTTAGCCCTTATTTTTCACAAATCTGTTAATTTTTTATCAATTTTTAGTGTCTTAAACTGCCTCATTTTCTAATCATTTTATCAGATGTTCAAAATTGTTTTTAGCTATTGAAATGTTGTGCACAAACTCAATTGGAGCTAGTCTCCATCTGTTTTAAGCTAGTTTTCAGTTTGGAGCTTATTAGGTTGCTTATTCCTTGGCCTGCATTTTGCCATTTGTTACTTGAAAGAAAACCAAAAAGGTCCCTTGGTGCTAGCCCCCTTTTTCTCAACCCCTTTTCTTGGTTTCCCTAGGTTAGAATAGCTTAGCTTATTGCTTTTCTAGACAGTTCATAAGCTGAGCTTTAAGCCCATATAAGCTTTTAAGCCTAAGGAGCCCTCTAAGTGGCTTATTTTTAAGCCAAAAGTGACCCTAGGGCCTGTTTGTCTGCCAATTTTGAGCTTATAGTTTATTTGCCTTTTATGGCTTATCTGTCTATGGGTGTTAGCTTATTTTGGTTTATCTTTGCTTATTAGGTTAGTCTAAGCTTGTTCTAGCTTATTTGGTTTTGTTATAATCTTATTTGAGCTTATTTGATTCTTAGTATAAAATTTTAAGTGTTTTAACCCTTTCTAGCTGTTCTCTTTCTTTAGCTTATTGTCATTGCTTATTTTTGCTCTAGTTTGCTCTTTAGGAATAGCTTATTGCTTATTGTAGCTTATTTCCATTTCCCATAAGCCTACTAGAGCTTAAACTGCCTAACAATTAAGCACTTTTTAGTCTTAGTATAAAATTAGCAAACTGCCATCTTGTTTTGCTTATTTTTGTGCTTATTTGTTAGATATAAAATTTTTGTCTTTTTTAAAGTTGCTTATTTTCAGATTATTTAAAAATTTGTTACAAAAAATTGAGAAATAAAAGTGTTGGGATTAGGGGAGGCCCCAAGTGAGCAAGACTCGAACTCGGGACCTCAACCCCATCAACCAACACTTTATAACAACTCACTACCGCTGTGCTACAATAGCTCATCCGGTAGTAAGTTGCACCACTTGATTTTTATAGCCCTTTTAGCCCATTAAGCCCATAAGCTGTTTTCAGCTTATTACGGCTTATTTATAAGCCTAATTTTCTAGCTTTTATTTTTTATAGAATCAGTACACCTTAATGCACTTTTCTATATTTTTTCACATTTTTCCAACTTCGTTTGCTATTTTTTTATCATTTATTTTCTTTAAATCTGTTTTTTAATTGTAATAAATTAAATAAAAATCAAAAAATATTTTTCTTTTTTAGAAAATTTCATTTTGTCATATTGCACTTAGGAAAAATATAAAAACTTTTGTAGGATCATTTACGAAAAATTTTACTTTTTAAAGAACGGGTTTCGATCCCGATTCTCGTTTTCTCGTTTTTGAACTCAATTTAACTCCGTTTTCGTTCTAGGTTTTTTTAAACTCCCTTTTTAGTCAAATTAAGTCCATTAAAAGTGAAAAAATCAGTTTAGGCTTAATTTTGAAAAATTAGGGGTTTTAATGTGTCGTTTTAGCTTCTCGTTTTCATTATTAGTATAATTTGTGTAATTTTCTCGTTTTTAGTATAGATTGCTTTATTTTTCCTGTAGATTTAGAAATCCAATCCAAATCTTGTTCTATTCAAACATCAAATACCAAACTGACTCTCGACTTTCCAATTCGCTCCTCGTTGGGACTACGACCCGGGAATATCATATTATCATATACTCTCGGTTTCATTGATTTTCTTGATAATTATCCTCGTTATGTATTTATAAGTATTATATATTTATATTTATATAAAAAGGGTTGAATTTACTAGGATCAACAACAATCAAAAATCATTTTGAAATTAAGAATAAGCCATAAAAAGCAAGTGAAAAAGCTAATTTTTCAAAATTTTCAACACTTAGTAAATTTTTGACAGATTTAGACAAACACAAAAACTATCATGCACACTTAACCCAAGACTATTCTACTGCATTTTGAGACTCAAAGCAAGCATAAAAAACATAATTATAAGCAACTAATCAAATCCTAAGCAAATAAGCTAATCTACCAAGCTAAAATATCACAAATTCAAACTATACATACAAAAAACTTTGAAAATGAGTCCTAGACTTTTAAAACCTTTGAAAACAGCTTAAAACCACTTAAAAGAGCTTATTAAACTTGACTTAGTGACCCAAACCAATAAAAACACCAATTTGACCTATTTTGCACCTTATGCCAAACACTCCTTTAGAATCTGATTTCAATGTTTTAAGCTAATTTAAACCACAAATTTGCAATAGCAGATATCCAACAAGTTTAATAAGAGATAATAAGCAGATTTTAACAACTAATAAGCAATAGATAAAGCTAGAACAGATTATGCTACTTTAAAATCTAAAATAGATAGATTTTAAGAAAACTTACACAAATGATTTTTAAACTACAACCTAGGTATTTTTAACACTAAATATCATAACTAAGCATAGATAAGCAGATATAAGCAATAAATAAGCACCAATAAGCAGTTGAATAGTAAATAAGCTAAAACTTTGAAAAATGAAACTTACAAAGGCCCTTGCTCAAAACAGGGCAAATAA
This sequence comes from Tanacetum coccineum, assembly GCA_026074375.1. Classification (NCBI taxonomy): domain Eukaryota; kingdom Viridiplantae; phylum Streptophyta; class Magnoliopsida; order Asterales; family Asteraceae; genus Tanacetum; species Tanacetum coccineum. Next base: position 17,456 of record BQNB010080019.1, on the reverse strand, counting down.
GCTTATAATAAGCTAATCTACAAGCTCTGGCTTGTCAAAAGACAAGCTAGTAGTGTCCATAAGCCCTTCATAACTAGCTTATCGTCCATTAAGCTATGGTAATTTTGAGTGTGGATTTTTTTGGGTTTTGATGAAATTTTCTTAAGTACCTTATATTTAAGTTAAAACATATTATATGAGAGTTATATAAGAGCTTATAATGAGCTTTTAAAACACTTTGACAACAATAGAACACGAATTCTTAAAAAAAGAAATTTTAACTAAAACTTGATTTTCATTAATTCAAAAACAAACATTACAATATTTTAAAGATTACACTAAATAAGCTAAAAATTACTAACTAGATGCCCAAAGGCTTACAATGAGGCCCTATTTATATAAAAGCTATGAAGGTTCTAGGTCTAGGTTCTTCTTGTTGTGCTTCTTCTGTGAGGGGTTGAGCATTTGTGTTTCTTGTGTGGGTGAAGTCAAAATTCAATCTTAGTCATCAATTTTGAGTGTTACCCAAGCCTATGATCTCAACCCTTCAATCTTTGTCTTTTTTCCCTTGTCGAATTGGGTGTTTGAGGATTGCCAATGTGGCAATTGACTTATGTGAAGTGGGGTAGAGGGGTGTGACACTGTTTTGTCGATTTGCAGAGAAAAAGAGGGGAAAACGATGGGTGAATAGTGGGGTAGGGGATTGGCGGGAAATGGGGAAGATATACAGTGTTTTGAGTGAGCAGGGTATAAGTTTGGGGGAATGGAAACATTGGCCCTTGAACTTGTTATATGGTATTACACCCACAATCCTTGTGGTGTAAAATATATAAGGGAATTGGCAAGTTTGGTCCCTCAGGTTGATATATGTTATTGTATGGTTCGTCCTTTATGAGCTAACAGTCTTGACAGCCATATTGGTTATTTGTTGATGGGCTGTTAAGTTAGGATTTGTGCCATATTTTGGTTTTGGACCATAAATGGTTTATTAACCATTTAGTCTTCATATAATACCTTAATGGGCTGACCCGACCCATTAGATGGGTACGGGTGAGCCCATTAAGTATTTCTTCAGTTTCGACTCGGCTTTGACTTTGACTGGGTTGATTTTTGCTTTTCACGCTCTTTACATTCTCGTGCTCGGTTTTGTCATTATAGCTTTGTTTTTTTTTCTTTTCTCGGATATCCGTTACCTGTACAATACAAATGCAAAACATACAAATACAATGTATTTTTGGGTACGTTTTTGATCATTTAAGTCCGTTTTTAATGGAAATGGTATGTGTAATTAAGCACATACCAAAATCCCCCATACTAAGATATTGTCGTGTCCTCACGCAATGCTACAAGTAAACACTTAAGAAAACTAAGAATCTCAATCCCCCTCGACTAATTACCTCAAAAAGTAGCTAAGTGTTCATCAAGGGGAATTAAAGAATCAATAGCTTTGAAAAGCCCCGTTTTGACCATTTTTAAATATCCACACTTACTACCACTAATATTTTTGTATTTTTCCTTTTTTTCTCCTTTTTTTGTATTTTTCTTTTTAAGCAACTAACTAACATATTTGACTTTCGTTATTTTTATAACTTTAGGGTCATAGAACAAGACGCATTTCAATCCTAAAATGCCCCAAAAAGGATAAATTCATCGTTCCCGACTTTTCACTTATTCCAAACCAAGCTTAAAACGAAATCACCGTTAAATACAAGTAAAGATGCTAACACTACTCATATTTGTAACTTGTGAAACTTTTCACTCCCGACAATTATTATATCTTAGGTGAATGTGCCATTTCGAATTTCAACCATGGATCAACGTTTTGCAAAATTTCTATGCTTCACGTTCCACCTGAGAATAATGAGTTTGAAGGCGAGATCATCCCATGTAGCGACTTTCGTCTCGGCACATCCCAACCTTGCGGCTAAGTGACCAGGCTTTTGACACCCCACAGAGACTAGTATCGGGACTCACGGACCTTCGGTTTCAAAAACTCTTAGGTTTCCCGTTTACACATAGCTTATTTAGGAACCACAACTTAAAACGAAATAGTCTTAGTTCGAAAGCATATTTAAATTTAAGAAAAAGAGATTTTCCCTATATTTATTAAACCACATTTATTGCACTTAACATTAACATTGCCATGATACAATCGTAACCCTCGACCTTTTAGAAGGCTGCAACATCGGTTGTGAGCCGGCAAGATGCAGCAAACTTTTATCAGTCTCGGATTATTATTCTTACTATGGGCTTTCTTTAGAAGGCTGTAACATCGGTTGTGAGCCGGCAAAATGCAGCAAACTTTTCTCAGCCCACATTTATATTATTACGTTATTCATACATATTTTTTTCATTACACATTGATGATTAACCACGATAAAGAGAAATTTCTTTTAGAAAATTTAATATAAATTTCATTTTTTTACCACGATATAGAGAAAACTTCTTTTTAGAAAATTCAAGTATAAATTTGAACTAAGACTAAATAAATTAATGTTGTCAACTATATTAATAAAGCTTCAATATCAAAAATTGTTGATTTAAGTTTAATTTTCGAAAAGAGCACGTATTATTAGTCCAGTTTAGGAGCTTATGGGAGAAAAAGCCACAAACTACACTTATGAGCTCTTAAGATTTCCAACTAATCCTTGTTTAGCATCTAACTCATAATTAACTCTATCATTTTTCATTCTTCGCAATTTTAAAATCTTTAATAAAAAGACTCGTGAATGCTTGGTCTAAACGTTAAGGAACAAGCTAGAGCTCAACACGCTCAATCGAGTCAAAATTTATTCTTATTCTACCCATCGGGAAAGTCAAAATTATGACAAAACACTTATTTTCTTTTTGAAAATTTTTAAATTTTTTTCATTTTTTTGGTATTTTGGTGGTAAAAACGAGATTACGTGAAAACAACGACTGCATGCACAATCAAATCGATAGATCCCCCCCCCATACTAGAACTAAACATTGTCCTCAATGTTTTAAGAAGGGTCTCTACGTAAATCTAAGGCCGTTTATTAAGTATGCCAAAAGATAAACGTTAGTCGATTAGATTAGGATATTGGATTCCCAAAATGAAGCTGAGGATGTGAAGCTCGAGTGATCGAAGGACAAAAACCGCGAGCACGAGAGGCTTCAAAAATCCGGGCAATCCTGGACATACAACAAAAACCACAAAACACGAGAAAGGAAGAGGCGAGCCTCCTCACAACACACTTATTCATTACTATTATTATATAAGGATAAGCATGGGTTGCCACCCACGAAGCGCTTGTTTTAGGTCACTAAGCTTGACCCATACCCAAATTCATTGGTCCTTGGGGAAGGTTTGGAGATCTGAGACAACCACGGTTGGTATGTCCCCTCCAAAGTAGTGCTTGAGTCTATGACCGTTCACCTTGAAATTTGGCCCGTCGGTTTGAGATAACTCGACGGTGCCATATGGAAAAACTTGGGCAACGGTGAACGGTCCGGTCCAACGGGTTTTAAGTTTACCCGAGAAAATCTTCAATCGAGAATTAAAAAGAAGGACTCGGTCACCAACGTTGAAAACGCGGTTCTTGATTTTGGAGTCGTGGATCTTCTTTGTCTTCTCTTTGTAGATCAAAGAGTTCTCGTAGGCTTGATCACGAAGTTTATTTAATTCATTGAGTTGAACTTTCCGGTGATCACCCGCAGACTTAAGGTCAAAGTTTGCATGCTTCAAGGCCCAATAGGCTTTGTGCTCGAGCTTGATCGATAGATGACATGCCTTTCCGTACACAAGCTTGTAAGGGGTACACCCGATGGGTGTTTTGAAAGCGTTATGAAAGGCCCATAGTGCATCATCTAATTTATCTGACCAAGAGGCACGGTTCTCGCCTACGATCCTTTCCAAGATTCTTTTCAAACCACGGTTGGAGACTTCCACTTGCCCACTAGTTTGTGGGTGATACGCGGTAGCAAGACGGTGAGTGGCACCGTACTTAAGCATGACCTTTGCGAATTGGTCATTGCAAAAGTGCATACCGCGATCACTAATGATATCGCGGGGAGTTCCAAACTGAGCAAAGAGAGATTTTAAAATTTTAACAACAACTTGGGCTTCGTTGGTGGGGAGCGCTTTCGCTTCAACCCATTTAGACAAGTAGTCGATGGCCACGAGTATATACTTGTTCCCTCGTGAAGACGGGAACGGTCCCATAAAATCGATGCCCCAAATGTAGAAAATCTCGCAAACTTGGATGGCATTTGAGGGCATTTCATCTTTTTGCGAGATTTTCCCATGACGTTGACAAGAGTCACATGATTTGACTAAGTCATGGGCATCATGATAAATTGTGGGCCAATAAAAACCAGAGTCAAACACCTTTTTGGCGGTGTAGTTCAGGCCATGATGTCCCTCGGTGGGTCCATTGTGGCAAGACTTAAGAATATCAATGGCTTCTTGGCCGTGAACACACCGCCGGATGACTTGATCCGCATAGATTTTAAACAAAAGTGGGCCGTCCCAAAAGTAATGCTTCACGTCTTTAAAGAATTTGTTCTTTTGTTGGGACGACATCCCTTTCACAACAAAGTTTCCTGCATGGTAATTTGCAAAATCAGCAAACCATGGGGTACTAGAATCACCACGAAAAGCTAAGTGCTTCAAAGACGAAAATGTTTCTTTATTCCTTTTTATCGAGCACCACTTTGGTGAGGATTCTCTAATCGGGAACAATGGTCGTGCGCGAGGTTCTAAGCTCTTTTTTTATCACGGAAGAAGATATTAAAATATTGAAGTAGGAGAACCCAAAACCGAAAGCAATCTCGCTTTGCATCTTGTTTATTTGCAAAAAGATATTTTGAGGCGAATGAACCGTAACCACTATGCTTTTTGACAAGACAAATAACGACCTGATATTCCGAAAGCATCACACCACGCAAGACATTCTTTCTCCTCGTGTTTAATGTGATCTTGAGCATACGACATAGTTTTTGTCTTGCAAAGTGGAATAGGCCTGAAAATGTTTTGTTTTTTCGTTGCCCCAAAACTACACCTAATGCAAAATCACTCCCTTCCCACATGAGCTTAAAAGGTTAGGTCCCAATCGGGAGCAACTACTAATGGTGCATTCGTTCAAATTTTTCCTTAAGTGATTGAAAAGCTTCAATACACCTTGGATAATAAGAACGAGTATCTTTCCAATAAGACGGGTCATCGGCCAGGGGGGGGGGGGGCTATTTTAAGAAACATGAATAAATCTACGATAAAAACCCGGCATGACCAAGAAAAACTCCGCATTCCTTTACGTAGGTGGATGAGGTAGCTTAGCAATAACATCAATGATCACTTCTGACGAACATCTATTAATAAAAGTAAAATATATATAAATATACTTATAAATTATATAAAAAGAGAGGTAGGAACAAAAGATCTCAGTTATAATAATCCGAAAAGTATGATTCCCGGGTCGTTATCCCCGATGAGGAAAGCAATAGAAAGTCGAGAGTCGTTTTGAGAATCGATGCTTGAATGGGATGAGATTGATACTGGTTATCTAAAACTATAAGAAAATTAAGGCAAAAACTTAAAAATTACGCAAGGGGAGAAAATTTTTAACTAAAAACGTAAAACGAAAACCCTAAACTGTAACTAAAAATCCTAAATTTCCAAAAATAAACCTAAATAGAAATTTTCCACATTATAATTGACACCTCATGTTACTAAAAAGTAAGTTTAAAGAAAACTAGAACAAAAACGGAGTCGAATTGAGCTTAAAAACACGAAAAATGTGAACGGAAACAAGTCTCGTTCTTTAAAAATTGAAATTTTGCAATTTTAGCCCTACGGGTACAAAACAATTTTTCTAGAAAGATAAGCAGAAAACAAAAATTTTCTAAAAAAGAATATATTTATTTTTTTTTATTATTATTTTTTCTATTTTTTTATGGAATTTTAAAAGTTTTAAATAAAAAATAAATGTTTAAAAATACTAAACTAATTATAAAAATTCTGAAAAAATTATAGAAAGTAGCTTGAACAATAAGGAATCTAGGAAAATTAAGTTGGGAAACACAGCTTATAGAATAAGCAGTGCATAATCTAAAACCAACTTATAAGTACAAAAATGCTAAAGATGTATAAAAATATTAGATTTTGCAAAAGCTAGAATAAAAAAAGACCCCAGGGCACGTTGGACAGGAGTGTGTGTTGTGAGGTGTTATAAATTAATGAGGGTAGAAAGTGCGTGTGTACGACCCTGCTCACCCACGATTTCCCCCTCTTAACCCTTTTATTTTATTTTTTAAAAAACTTTTTACTGTTTTTTATAACTTTTTAGAAAACTTGAAAATAAGCACTTTTTACAAAGCAACCTTTTTTATAAACCTCAAATAAGCACAGAAATAAGCTAAGTAAGACAAAAATAAGCTAAAATGCTCTAAGTCCTAAAAAACTAACTGTTTGTATTTTTTAAGGAGAATAAGCAAATAAAAATGACAAATAAGCTAAAACAGACAATAAGCTATGTCTAAAAAGCACATAAGAACAAAAATAAGCACAAATGATAAGCTAGATAGACAGAAAAGCTAAAAAGGCTTAAATTCACTTGAAATTTACACTAGAAAGCAAATAAGCTCAAATAAGCAAATGGCAAAACCAAATAAGCTAAAATAGGCTTATACTAACCTAATAAGCTAAGCTAAACCTAAATAAGCAATAACAATAAGCAGATAAGCTAAAATAAAGAAATAAGCACTTATGGTGTAACTGTTAACCCAAACAGCCCTATAAGACACCTTTGAGCTTATTTTTCAATAAGCTAAAGGATCCTTATGGACTTTTGGCTTAATACCCTAAAAAGTATACCTAGAATACTACTTAAAACAACTTTCAAAAAGCATTTTGAAAATCAAATAAGCAGAGAAAAAGCCTGATTAAAAAGCTACTTATTCTACCTTAACTATGTTTTTGATTTTTAAGCAAAGATATAATAAGCTAAATCCTAACCTTATTAAGCTATGAAATAACTAAATATTAATCTAATAAGCTAATTTGAACAGAAATTAAGCAAAAACTAAGGGATATAAGCTAGAAATCTAAAATAAGCACTTAAGCTAAAACTACCATCCAAACAGACCAAACAACATCTTTAAGCTTATTTTTAAGCCCACAAACAGATCCTTATGATAATCTAGCCTATATTACTTTGAACCTTGGCCAAAAAGCTATATGAAACAGCTTTTACAAAACATTTTGAAATTCAATTACTCAATGAAAAAGTGGCTTGAAAACAGCTTATTGTACTCAGTATATTCTGAGTAAACTTTTGTTTTGAAAAGACTAATTCTAAATTTTGAGCTTAAAAACAGGCAAGCAAATGAGCTTATTTTTAGAAAACAAGTTGAAACTAATAGACTATGACCTATGAACTACTAGTAAACTAAAAATTAAGATCTAAAAACTAATTTAACTCTCTGAAAATTGATGATGAAAAAGTCTTTGCAAAAATTCCTACTGATGCAGTTTGCACAAAGATGAATCAAACCTTAAGTTCACAAAGTGCAGGCCATCTCTACTAGATCCTACACTCTAAAAATACCACATAGAATGCAAAATGAGAAACCAATTCAGCTATAATCAACTAGAGCTTATTATGTCAATTTAAATGAGCTTTCAATAGCTATCTACTAGTCTTAATTGAAATACTAGTTATTAACCTTAAATCCTTTAACCTTAAACCTTAAAATGATGGATTGAGTTGAAATAAAGGACCAAAGGAGTCTTGGCAGTACTAACTCTAGTTAGTACTGCCTTGACCCAAACACCCCTTTATTTTACTAAAATCCATTTCAGCTTATAGAAGATGAGATTTAAGACTAATAAATCAATAACCAGATATTAATAAGCTATAAACAGACCTCTTAAGCAGGTATAAGCAAACAATAAGCCAGGATATTAAGCTATTTAAACTATGCTACTTATTTTTGGTTTTTTGACATATTTTATGACAGATTAAGTAAACTAAGTATTTTAAACTACAAATCAAACACAATAAGCACAATTCAACTATAATAAGCACAAATAAACTACCTAAACATCAATAAGCAAAAAATAAGTAATATTAAGCTAATTAACAGATTTTAAGCTAAGTATTAAAGACAGAAAATGTAAATTAAAAACTTACATAAGCCTTTGCATAAACAAGGCTAGCAAATGCTCTAAGAGCTATCAACAAGTTCCAGCTTATCAAGTGATAAGTTGGTGGGGTCCTGGAAGCCCATCCAAGTTTAGCTTCCCTTCCATTTTTAAGTTGTGGTACTTTTTGAGGGAGGATTTATGTCTTATTAAGCTTAGTTAAGCTTTTAAGAGCTTAACTAAGTGAATTTGTAGCTTATTAGTAAAATGACAGTTGATTAAGCTTATTTAAACAGTATAGAGAGCATGATTAAACTAGATTACTTAATAATGATAACATGAATTGAGCGTTAAACTTTAATGAAAACAAACTCTTTATTTATTAATAAAACTGATTACAAAGCTGAGACAAAGAAAATTACATTGATTTTAAAACAATAAGCTGAAAATTTACATAATAAGCTAAAACTACAAGCTACTATTTAAAACTACTCCTTTTTTTCTGTGAGTGAGGAAATGCTTGTATTTATAGCTGAGAAAGAAGAATCTAGATCCTCGGGTCTGTTAAACGCTCCAATTAATCCTGGCCCTTGTTTGCTTCTAATCATTAGCTCTTATCTTGTGTCTGTTGGATCAAAGTGTGAGCACACGGATTGCTAGCGTGGCAATCCGTGTGTCAGAGGCTTGTGCTTCTTTACCCAAGGTTTTAGTACAAATTCCTCTTCCCTTGTGTGTTTGTATGAAGCCAACGTGTCATTCCTTTTGCTGTCTTGACCAATGAGAAGCTTTCTTGTGACATCTTTGATGCTGAGTCATAGCTTGGCACTCGAATCTTTGTCCCACACTGTCAATTTCAATTTACCCTTTGTTTTTACACAAGGTGAAATCGGGGGAGATGATGAACAGTAACAAACTGTATTTCTAGCGCCTTTTTCTTTATAACTGAGTTTTACCTAGGTTTTTGTGTGGGTTGACTTGGGTTTTTATAAAAAGAAATAGGTCGGGTGCATTTGGGCTTGGGTTATTGGTTTATTATAAGGATATAACGACCGTTATCTCCTAAGTATAAAAGAGATAACGGTGTTAGGGTTTTAGGGACCATTTGTGCATTCTTTTAACAATGAGGGCTGATTTGGTATTTTTGAGGGTTTTGTCTTCTTGTGATTGACCAATGTTGACCAAGAGTTGTCTTTATTGACCTTTTGCTAGAAACTTCCGGCTCTTTTGCACTCTTTCCGTTCTCGTGTCCGTGTTTGTCCGGTTTTGACCATTTTCTTGTGATTTTTGCATTATCCGTACCTACACATACACAAACAACAAAATACACAAATACAAGCATATTTTGATCATTTAAGAGCCATTTTTGATATAGAAAGGATATGTGATTTCTCACATATCAAAATTCCCCAAACTAAGTGATTGCGTGTCCTCACGCAATATTATATGCTCTAAAACCAAATACCTCAAAAACTTCCCCAAACTAAATCTTTGAAAAGTAGCAAAGACTTATGTGAGGAGAGTTTAAGAAATCACAAGTTTTAAAACACCCCATTTTCCCATTTTCAAAACTTTTTCCATTTTTTTTAGAATATTCCGACTTTCGTTATTTCCATAACTGTTAGGGATCATAGAACAAGATGCATTTCGATCCGAGAATGCCCCAAATAGGATAAATTCATCGTCCCTGATTTTTCACTTGCTCTAAACCAAGCTTAAAACGAAATCACCGCTAAATATCAGTTAAGATGCTAACACTACTCATATATGCAATTTGTGAACTTTTCACTCCCGACAAATATTATATCTTAGGTGAATGTGCTATTTTGAATTTCAACCATGGATTAATGTTTTGCAAAATACTATGCCTGCAGTTTTCGGTAATAAGTTTGAAATAAGTTCAGAGGTGTGCACATTCTATTTACTTTACACAACATATTGCACATGAACAAGTCATCAAGATCGAACGGTTGCTTCAACACTATACTCCATAAGGTTTTGATCAAAGAAAGAGACCAAGAGTAGAATAAGCAGTCTCCAACTTAGCGGCATCTAGAAAATCGATGCAACCAACAAGCCAAAAATCCTGATTGCAGTGTAGACACCTGGGTTACTACGCTTAAGCTTTCACCACACACATGGATATGGGCTCACCAGAACCAAGTAAAAGTAAACCATTTTTCGGTTGCATACATAAATCATCAATTAATGCTATTCACCAGACATAAGATTTTGGATGTAAATAAAGAACGACAAATAAACATAGACAAAATCACGGGGGCTATAATATAACTTCAACCAAAAAAACCAATGTTCGACTTTACATGTTCCAATCTGCTATCTCAAGAGGCCACCAATTAACCTCTACTATACCCCTAAACCCATCTTCTATCTATTTCTTTAACCCCCAAATACTAAGATCATATAATCAAACATCGAACATCATATGAATACGTCTACTCGTTCACATCAACATTCACCAAGATCAGATCGATACTACTTTTATACACAATTAGATATAAACATTCAATCAAGTATATCACATAACTAATTACAGCTAATCTAAACATCTACTAATTAATAGATTAAATGTATAACAACATTCATTCAACTTACTAAATAACTAAAAACTTGTATTACATCTACTATCTAATAGAATTGGTAGATGAATTTATACCTTCGATGCACAGCTTTGTAATTTGTGACTGCAAACCACCACCTGATCTTCATGCGCCGTAACAAACTACCGCATTAGACTAATGTAGCCATCAGCTATAGAAACTCTGATTAGACTATCAAACTCCGATTAGACTAACAAGCTCCGATTAGACTATCAAACTCCGATTTGTGAAAGTGTTTTTGATTTTAAATCGAGCAGATGGTTTTAAATCGAGCAGGGGTATTTGTGATTTGGGGAAAAAGTGATTTTGAATGTACGGATATAAAAATTATGGGGAAAAGTGATTTGGGTATAAAATAAGAGGAAGTTAGATAATAATAGTCCGCGCTTTTTAACGTGAACTTTTGTTTTTTAATTTTTTTTAATATGAAAAATATTGTCCACGCTTTTTATCGTAGACTAATATTATGTACACATGTGGTTATTTTATACACGCCTATTACCGTGAAAACATTGTCCACGCTTGTTAAACCGTGGCAAAATAAGCGTGAAGATTGTCACATTTTGTTGTAGTGACTCCAAAATTCTTTTAGAGTAAACTACAAATTTCGTAGTAGTAGTGATTTTTTCATTTTGGCATAAACCATGTGGATTCGTTTGTAACTTATTTTTAGGATACCAATAGGTTTAACAACCTGTATCTCTCTGAAATTATTTATGCAGAATGTTTTTGACGAATACTATCTTTTTCAATGATAATTTTTGATAGATTTTTAGGCTCGACAGTTTACAAAGAAGCGTTTTGCAGTTTACTCATATTTTTAGTTCTTTTAGGATGGTTGTGTTTGCAAAGTTAGTTTTCTTCTTTGTTGGGATTTAAGAACTAGTAAACCATGTTTACTACGAGTACGCAACGGATGGATCTAGTTTGATGACTATGATTAACACACGTATAAAAGAAAGAAACACTAACCTTTTAGTTGAATGACTTATACCAAACAACGAGAATCTTTAACATTGAAACTTAGTGAATAAGTTGTCACCTCTACGGTTGCTCACCCAACACGTCCAACGAATACACCAAGATGCTAGTCTTTACTTCACGTCTCACGAACACCGAGTGTTACACCTTTCTTGAATCGAAAACCACAAACAAACCCTTGTTGTATAAGAACCGAAAATCAACAAAACCCTAATTAGGGTTTTAATCAAATTCGGTTAAACCGAAATTCAAGAAATCGAAACCCTTTTGGGTTTATAACTTGTTGTCGACTTGGAGAACAATAAACCGAAACCCTTGATTAACTTGAGCTTGTGATCAAGCTTGTGGGAATCCAATCGCACCAAAACCCTTTTAGGGTTTTCACCGAAATCAATCAAGATGAGAAAAGAAACCGAATTACCCTTTTAGGGTTTTACCGAATTTTGTTTTGGGAGGAGAAGAGAAACCGAAAATCAATTTAGGTTTTTAGGAATTTGAATGAATGAATAATGAGCTAAGGTGAGGGTGTTTATATAGGCACCCAAAACCTAGTCCTTGGTGAACAAGGAAACCATAATTCATTTCTTATTCCAATTCCTCCACCTCCTCAATTCTAAATCGACACAAACACCCCCTCTAAAAAATCATAGGGCCGGCCATCACAAGGCACCCCTTTGGGTTTGGGTTTTGTCAATTTAAGTCCCTTCGGTTTACATATTTAAATAACCGTTAAGTTAGTTATAAACTATAACGACTATTTAAATATATTTGTGAAGTATATTTACCAATAAATGTATTCTATGTGTCTTAACATGTGTGCCCCCAATAGGCTCACGTATTTCTAATCGTATAACACGCGAATCTAACTACCATATTCCAACGTTCTTGTATGTAGGAAAAAGATTATTGTTTCAACCATTTTTATTTTTTTTGTTTTCAAGCATTCATAAAAAGATTATTGTTTATGTAGCAAATAAAACCCATAAACTGTTGGGGTTTTACAACTATTGATCAAAACAAATCACGAGTATACAACGAAAAACATATAAACACGTATAGAATAAATAATTAACAAAGAGATTGATGATGTGTACCTTTTAGCAATTAACGTAACCACCGTCTTCAATATACACGTGTGTATAAAGCTAATACCACGCGAACCACTAGTATCAAAGTATAATCCTTCTACTTCAACACACACTATACTTCACTAAGATACGCTAGGATGCTAGTCCTTCCTTCACGAATAAAACAACCCAACACTTTGTTCTTGTTTTGATTCTCATCGTCACACGATAGAATCCCATAAGGATATATAAATTAATTGTCAAACAACAAGGACATAATACTATTACATGATTAAATATATCATGCAAAGTATACAAACAAGTTACATGCATGCGTCTGATATACAATGCATGCGTATGAGATTACATGCATGTGTATCATGTATTAGGGATAAATGTCGTACGTTTTTTTGGTTTGTGATAATATCATAAAGGTTATACAATATGATGCATAAAGATTGAATGCGTAGGGCACTGGGCACATAGCATGCGTAGGGATAATATATGTCGATTGTTATGTTGTGTTGTTCGGTTTTTAATGAACCACAATAGGTTCATTATATTACCCGCTGACTTGGTCTCTAAGTCATACTCAAACACCTCCTCTTGTTTACTAGAAACGACATTCGAACCCTCTTATTTTTCTTTTTCGACCGGTCACAACCAACACCCCACGGGTTTGGTTTTTGTACTAACAAGTCCTTCACTTGTTAATATATATTTAATTAGTTCTAACGTCTAACGTTGTAATTAAAGTTCGTTTAATATTTTGTGAAGTATATTAATATAATTAATATATAATATATTAATTACATTGATAAACGTATTCTCTGTGAAAATGCGTGCGTCCCCATAGGCTCACGTAATTTTCCGAACATATATTATTTGATACATGTACATATCCCAACAACTCCCACTTGGACATGTCTCAAATAATATAATAACATTGGTAAGCGTCTAGCAACACGTCAATGCTCCTAGGAATACCTGAGTGTGGTTTCATAAAGTCACGGATGAAATGATTTATGCATTCACAATCCCTTTGTTTCCGATACCGTGTTAAAAATGGATAT
>BQNB010080018.1:3272-27700 GCA_026074375.1 Tanacetum coccineum | reverse complement strand
TTCCTATCAGTATTTGTTCATTTCTAGCAAGACTATGTTACTATAACAATATCAAACAATATCCGCATTGAATTTGAATGATGTGTCTTAGCTAATCGAAACATGCATATCTGATGGTGGAATCATGCCAAATACTTTAGAAGAGGAATCATGCCAAATACTTTATATAAACAAAAGGAAGCTACAGCTGAAAATTTCAATTAGCAACTACTAGTTCAAGCTCACTTTCAACTGATTTGACAAACACTATAAAAGTAACATGATAAAAATTTAAATTCTGTACTTCAAAGTCTCCTAGTATATTTTAAGTTGATCTTTGAGTACGAATTACGAAGTATTAAAGTCGTCCTCCAAAATCCAGATTGGAATGATGTCATTGATGGTGTACTCATGGCGAGAGCTTTACCTGTTGTACATGTGCCACTTTAAAGTGATCATTGGCGTAAGGGTAGACGTTGTGTATTGACAAATTCCCTTACGTTTGGGTCCACAAGCCTTGTCGGAGCTTCTGAGGAGCTAAAGCCTCCGACAAGGCTAAGGGTACGAGCTAAAGACAAAACAGAATAGCTTGTGGACCCGACAAGGAATAACGGTTGTCTTTTATTCTCGCTCGTGCAAACGGTTGCACATGGGCACGATCTCGGAGCCTCGACAGACACTCTCCTATTGGCCAGTGAGATCGTGCTTCCCTAAGCTAATCTGGTTGAGACACATGGCAGGATCTAGGTCTTTCCTAGGGTTTGCTTATAAATACACGACTCATTTGTGCATTTAATGTATGATATTCACTCCATCTCTACTTTCTCTTTAAAACACATACCCTGTTACATGTAGAAAGAGGATCACCTTGACGTAATCCAAGTTCCATAACAAACTCATTAGAAGGAGAATCGTTTGTGAGAATCGAGACTCATGCTGAAAAGAGGCATGCATATATCCATTTACACCATTTTGCTCAGAAGCCCATTTGAGACGTAATATCACCTTGTCTTACTCTCACGCCGGAGTCGATTCACAAAATTCACCCATGCGCTCCGACTAACCCAATCGTTTTCTTTTTGTCTTCTTTCAAATCTCTCTAACACACGTTGAAGTATCGTGTAAACTATTGTACGATAAGTCATCATGTCATATGACCCTCGAACCTGTTTAGTTTTAGAAAAATTAAGGTAAAAGACAAGAATGATTCACTACATGATTTGAACTTATTTTTCTAATCTAGACCTTTTATACTTGCAAAACTTGCGGCTTTTATATGACTTTGGGTCCTCGTAAGACTTGGTGTAATGCTTCTTTCATAGTTCTTATTGCCAAAAATTCAGACCCCATTGGTTTTAGTGATTACCATCCCATCAGTCTCATCAAATGTATGTACAAAGTTCTGTCAAAGCTTCTTTCTCGAAGGATTTGGCATGTTATCCACAAACTGGTTAGGCCAAACCAGGCAATATGTCTATCAGAGAGACAAATTTTGGATGGAGACCTCATTGTGAACGAAATTGTAATCATGCAAAGAAAGAAAAGCTTAGGCTCCTTTTTTAAGTTGATTTCGAAAAAGTGTTTGATAGTGTGAACCGAAAGTTCCTTATAAATATCACGTCTCAAATGGGCTTCTGAGCATAATGGTGTAAATGGATATATACATGCCTCTTTTCAGCATGAGTCTCGATTCTCACAAACGATTCTCCTTCTAATGAGTTTGTTATGGAACTTGGATTACGACAAAGTGATCCTCTTTCTACACTGCTATTCGTTATAATAGCAGAAGCTATTCAAACAATGACGTTGGAGGCTTATAACAAAGGCTTTTTCTAGGGCCTTTTCCTAGCTAATGTGGGGTCTAATATCTCGCTTCTTCAATATGCGGATGATGCCATCTTCTTCAGGGAATGGTCTAAGTCTAAAGCTAATTGTCTTATTCACATCCTTAAGTGTTTTCATGATGCGCCAGGTCTAAAAATTAATCTGGCAAAATGTCGGCCTTTTGGTATTGGTGTTTCTTCATCTGATATTGAGAGTATGACAAGATCAATAAACTGTTCACCTGGCTCATTGCCTTTTTTTTTATCTCGGGCTTCTAATTAACCAAGATATGAGAAAACTGGCAGCTTGAGACGTTGTGATCAATCGATTTTCTAAAAGACTTTGTTACCCACAAAGATTCACATACCAAGAGACATGATCCGGAGGTCGGGGAGGATTGAACAAATGTTTAGCCATATTATTTAGTGAGAGAAAAGAAAGATGTGTGTGTTCTAGAGAGAGAAACACACACACACCTTATTACAAGTAAAATGAATCCTCACCTCTCCATGGAAGTATGGAGAGAGTTATATTGAGACCGGGACACATCTACTTACGTACACTTGACACATTTATAGTCCCTGCGTGTTCGGCGAATGTAAAACTAATGTTATCCGTATTAGACGAATATTTTAAGGTCTAAACAATCTTCCCCCAATATTGAGGGCATTACGGAATTACTTACAATGGTTCCTAACAAGTCAAATACAAACAAATAAAACGACATACAAAGCGCTTCAATGCTGAGATGACGTCTTTGTCTTCTAGTCTTGATATCATATACTCCAGCTTGGATATTATGAGGATTGACTTGTCTTGGAAAACAATTGTTGTATGCATGAGTTGGATTAAATTCCCCCTTAATCATGACTGCATGTCTTTAAAAGCTCTTCTTATTGAATCCCTTTTTGGGGAACAGCAGTTTCTGAATCAGCTTCCCCCAATCCAACATCCGTTATCTTGAGCAGATTTCGAGTTTTGATGTAGCTTGAATGATCTTCTAACATTGACATTTAAAGTGCACAACGGAATTTTGTAGAAGAAACAGTCAACCATACCAACTATACTGCTTCTATACTGTATCATGACATTCGGTCTTGGTGAATATCTGTTTGGGGGAACATGCAAGAGATCAGCAACAAATCTTCTTACGCATGCAGAAAACTTCACACACCCATACTAGTGAAGTAGTATATGAACCTACTCTTCCCCTGTGAAAGTGACTTGGTAAAACATCAAAGTATCAAGTACCGTATTCCCCAGTGTGGTTTTCGAACTTTCGGAAGGCTTCATAGTCGTGTAGCCCATATACATGAGAAGTCTTGTATAAAGCAACATCTTGAAAAGTTATGAAAAGACAATTGAAGAACTTGAAAGATTTTTTGTGAGGTACTGTGAAGTATCATTGATCGTTCATTAGCTCTAAATACTCCGTGAGAGTTGCTGATCAATCTCAACCTTATACTCTCTGCTAATTACCAACCTCGTATTATTTTGTCGCTATTGCTTGTGACTCTGTGATCACTTGGTGAAGTAAACCCGATATACCAAACTTGAAAATGAAGTAGAATTCCCTAAATTTGTTACTTAAGCTTGCACTTTTGTTGATTTGAAGAACGGTGCAGAAAAAAGCCTCTAAGTACCCTATACACTCAACTAAGAGCCAAAATAAGTACAACACCTCTTGAGACTATCCACATCGGCTTCTGCGTGTGACACTGAGTACTACAATGTAACTCCTTTAAGTGATACTTATCCACGTCTTCACCCAACCGCCCCTTGACTTCTGGTAACAAGATAATTCAAGTCTCAATTATAACTGTATACGTTCAAGCAAGTCATCAATCGATAGATTGAGTTTGAAGAAAAGGGGTAGAAAATAGAAGGAAGTCTCGATGATGAAATAAGTAGACGCCTCCGTGAAACCCACTTCAAACTCAAATAAGGGATACCAAATAAACTTCGTGATCACTTGACATTTGAGTCCAAATCTTTAGCCGTTTTGACGTTTTATTGAATCTTATTCGGATCGTTTTTAGTGTTATGTATCGTGTTTGTTGTGTTGTTGTTCAAGAATGTCGTTAAACATGACAAATGTTATTTTGAATGTCGTTAACGAATAAACATCGTCTAGTTCAACTTGTCATGAAAGTATTTTAGTCCCGGCTTAATCCGATAACATGTCCATTTAACCAATTTATAAAAAATCCTTGTATAAAATTGGTTAAATTTTCTGCCCACTCCAAAATTATACTCGACAGCCCAAATCCATTTTTGAATTACACGGCCCATTCAATTTCGTTAACTCCTGGCCCAAAAGAAATATACACTGGCCCACTCAAAAAAATTATAACCCGGGTCATTGAGATATAAGGAATACAAATCCCTAATTTTTCTCACACATTATCCCTAACCCTAAAATGATATGCCACTATCTTATCACTTCAGTCACAAAAATCTGCTCTCCCAAAGATAGTAGATCTAACCAAATAATTTCCATCTCAAAACCATGCCATCTCTTCCATCTTACAAAACAAAGCAAACGAGACCCAACCTCAAATGAGTTTTACATACCGACGAAAGACATCTCTATTGAAGGCTTCAAGATCATTCAATTGGTCTCAGGTAGGTGCGATTGATTGTTTTGAGTCTCAAACGAAACCAAGATTGACTATAACATAATTGTTATACGTCAATCGTGATATTCGAAAGTTGAAAGAGGGCTTTTACCCTACAATTATGATATTTGAGACAGTTACAAACAACAATAACAACCTGTTGACTTTTTTCACAAGGGAAAAAAAACAAAAAAAACGAGTGAACAGTAACCGAGTGAACAGTACATGAACAATAATTGGAACATGAACAACAAACACATGATACAATACACCCCTAGTTAGCTCTGATGCCAATTGTTACCCACAAAGATTCACATATCAAGAGACATGATCCGGAGGTCGGGGAAGATTGAACAAATGTTTAGCCATATTATTTAGTGAGAGAAAGGAAAGATGTGTGTATTCTAGAGAGAGAAACACGCACACCTTATTACAAGTAAAATGAATCCTCACCTCTCTATGGAAGTATGGAGGGGATATATATAGCCCGGGACACGATCTACTTACTACACTTGACATTTCTAGTCCCTACGTGTCCGGCTAATGTAAACTAATGTAATTCCGTATTAGCCGACATATTTTAAGGCTAACAGACTTTCTTTGTAGAAAGCGAAGCTTTTTTCTATTAGAGGCAGGCTTGCTCTCATCAGAGTGGTCCTCGGGAGTTTACCTCTTTATTTTTTTCTCCATCTTTAAGCCCCTGAAGCGGTTATTTCTAGGCTTGAGGCCTTTAGATGATGCTTTTTCTGATAGGGAGAGGAAAATGTCTTGGATCAAATAGGACCAGGTGTTGTTAGACAAAAAAGATAGAGGTCTAGGAGTCGGGAGTCTTAAAGAAAAAAATATAGGACTCCTTGGTATATGGAAATGGTGTCTTTTAAATGAACCTGAAGCTCTTTGGAGGAAGGTCATCTTTGAGGTGAGATGCCTTCTATTAAGAATGGTGTTTGGATTTCCATTGTTAAATGTTTAAATCTTTCTGACTTTGGTATTGACCTAAATGAGATGATAGAAAGGAAAATTTATATTGGTAAAAATACTCTTTTCTGGCATGATCGTTAGGGAAAGGTTGCGGTCCTTTAAAAGTCTGTTTCCCTCGCTTATACGCGTTAGAGTTGTGTAAGGAGTGTTCGGTGGCTGGTCATTGGTTGTCTTGATCTGCCAAGTGGGCTGGCGCAAGAAACCTTGTGTCCGATCATTGTATGATGTATTGAAAGTTCTGAGCCTTATAAATAGGACTGAAACGCCCATTTCCAGACTCTTTATTTGACCAAAAATAAAAACCTTTGCGGAAATGTAAGACCGAGGATGACCTTGTGTCATTCCCTATACATTACAATTAGACCCTTGAAAGTTCTATTATCATAAATTAGGTTTCATAAGCTTTCCAACGATATAAGGAACTCCTTCTAACTCCTTACGGTTTACATTTTACGACAAAAACAAAAAATCCAAAAACTAAGGGATAGCCAGCGGGCGGTGGAGGGCCGTTGATGAGGGCTAGTCCGCGGCGGGCTCCTTGCTCCTGGACACACACACCAAACTCATTTTTGACATTTTGTTACGAAAACTAACTTCTCGAACTTGATATTTCATAAAAATCTCCAGAACTCATTAAAACTACATAATACAACGTTATCATAAACATTTATGGTCTAAATGGAGGATTAACTTCCAAAAATATTATCTTACGGGGTTTTGCAACACCCGTTTGACCGTTCTCATTATTTTTTTGACTATATGCATACAATTTATATCAAGATCTATTAACAAAAGACTTTGACACTTGACACTAACATTTACAAACCATTTCACGTTACTTTGGGGGTTTAACATTGTTTCGAGCTCGATATCTATACTAAGCTCCTACTTCAACATACTTTCATTTCTTCTACATATTATCCATAAGTCTTTATATCCAAGATTACATGATCCACGTTACCTACAAAAGCATTCAACAACTAAAGGAGGTAAACTTATGCTTAGTAAGTAACCCCGCATAATATATTATCACAATAGACATAATTAAATGCTTTACACATATAGCATAACTAAACCACTTAATCATCCACATATTCAATTACAATCATCTCATACATTTCACCATACACTTATAATAAGGTATCTTAATACATTAACACTAAACATAAATCCTTTACATACCTTGATTAGTCTCATGACTAAACCAAGAACCATTCTTAACTAGACCTTAACCAATCTAGTTCCATTTTCATAATGAAGCCAATATTTCACACCACTTGAATATTTAATATTCAATATACATAAAACACATGATCATTCAATCATCATAACATATTATAGTCTTAGCTACTTACCTTAAATCCAAGCTAATAAAATAAGCATCATCACCATCATAATACATCATAAATACTTTATACATGTAACAATTAAAGGGGTTCTAGTCATACACATGTGGTATGTGCTATTTTACACATACCTTTTATCTTGTAAAACGAACCCAAAAGACCAAAAACATAACAAAAATGGCAAATATATGCTTGTTTTTGTGTTTGTGTATGTGCAGGTATGGATATTAAAGAAATGGACAAAATCAAAGCAAAAACAGACCCTAACCTTTAATTCTTTAATTACTTCAAGATTAGGATTACTTACTTCATGGGAGAACTAGCTAGGATATAAACCTTGTATAACATACTCAATCCCTTCATTCTTTATGATCACAAGAATTCAATTGACTTCCCTCCTTTTTCTTCCTTTGGTTCGACACAGACTCATTACAAGAAACATATAAAGTGTGGAATGAAATGGAATATCTGGGAAGTATCCAGATATTTGATGGGTGGAAGTTTGACACTTTGGCAACTTTGGTCCCTTAAGTCCTCTTTTTCTTTTATTTGGCCACAATAACTTATGTAGTCCAATATTTACCACTTAACAACTTTAGTCCCTTTGGTCTTATTCCTCTTAATTGAGAAACTTGGTATTTTCTAAAACTATTTACATAATATTTATACTTATAGTTTGACTACCAGGTTGACTAACCAATCACATAACGTCTTCAAACTTATAAAAGTCATAGTCAAACTAATTCTATTCCATTATCGTAAATAATTACTTAAAAACTAGTTTTGGGGTATTACAAATCTATCCCCTTATTTAGATTTCGTCCCCGAAATCTTTTCGTCTATTCTAAACCCAAACTTGGTCACATTGACCCTACATTTTATCTTAGTATTCTCAAACATATACTCAACTAGTTGCATCAACCTCTATGGTTTTGCAACTCCAGCCATGCTATTATACCTCTAATTATCCTTATCTCGTTCTATTTCTCGCTCATTCCTATTATACTTACACCTTTTCTAATGACAAGTGTCATTTAGGCGACATTTACCATTTCTGATTCTATCATTTTAGTAACTTTTTCACTTTAATACTACATTTCCACTCTTTTCTTTTCTAAATTTTTTTACAAGGACTACATGTCATTTGAAAATTTTACTATTTTGACTTTATATATGTCAAATTCTATCATTCTTCCCCATCATTCATCAAGGCCAAATATGACCTAAAGTCATTTACCAATTCATTCCTCATTCTTCATAATACAAATACGTATCTTTCTTAGATTTTCTTAATCCACGCCAATTTTCTTATCTTAAGACCGGTAACTTATTTTCGAGTTTATCTCAAGTACCATCCAAAAGGTACTAACAACTCAAACTCTATGCATTATTATGCAACTTTCTTGTTAATTTCGGGAATTACCTACCCGATTAACTTCTTCACTTAACACATATCTTCATTTTAAGATTTTAATTTAAGGTCTAACACATAACCTTAACGCCACTAAAACATTCAATTCACGTATATTCTCATTCCTTATGACGTCTATCTGATTTTAGACTCTCATTTTCTACTTCTTAATTTCTCTTATTCTATGCCGAGAACACATAAGCCCACTTATCTATACTTCTTTATTTATATTGAGAAGCGTCTCAATAAATGCAAATAAAGAAATATAAACTTATGGTTCGGTGATTCACAGTTTCTTTATTTAAATGAAGAGGCGGCCCAATCCATTTAAATAATAAAATTATAAACCATCCTACTTATACACTTTTGACATAACAATCAACTACTATTACACATTTTAACTTTCAACCTTTTTCACATTTTACATTTATTGACCCTTATTCTTTCATTCTTCCATACGTTATATTTTTACCCCTTTTAGCCTTGGATCCAAATCGTTATCACATTCCCTTTAAAGGGATTTTAACCATACCTTTACGGTACCATTAACATTTACTTTACACTTTAAAAAGGTTGGCCAAGCTGGATGATACCATTATGTTCATCCTTAACATTAAGCTATCACGAAGGATACCATTAAATTAGGCTATCTCGAAGGATACCATTACATTAGGCTATCCCGAAGGATACCATTACATTTCACATTGGATCCAAGCTAAAATTTAAAATTTATCATTCTTTACCCTTTTTGTCATTTACGCACTTTTCTAATGATATACCTTCCATTCCCCCTTTTTGTCATTTACGCACTTTTCTAATGATATACCTTCCATTTCCCCTTTTTATTGCCTTACACAACGTTAACTCACACTTTGTCTTCTTTTGTTTTCTTACATAAGATTCAATGATTCTTGTCATTCTCCTGTACTTCATATACGTATATGTTTCCACATTTCATTTATCATTCTCTTGTCAACCTCAAGTTGACAACTTATTTAATTTTCTATAGCAAAGCATCATTTTAGCTTGCGTAACTTTTCGCGCATAAACCTTACACAGGTTATTCTCATAATACACTCATTTAATTTACTTTATTCATCATATACATCTCTTCCATTCATTTACATGATGTTAGTCATTCTTTATCATTCTTTCCTTTGATTTACCTTAAGGTACACTCGTCTATTCATTTTACTTATCATACATCTCTTTTATATATGAACGAGATTGCATTCATTAGTTATCACTCATATTATTTTTGTACTTAATTACATCATGCCATCACATCATAGCTTATTATTTCTTCTCCATTATATGACTCATCATATTTTCACCCTTTATTGGTAATTCACATAAACGCTTACTCTTCATATTATAATTCTTCTTTAAGTAACTTTTTTATAATTCAAACATCTTCACTTTCACTTAGCTTATACTTACATACTTTCATCATTACTTATTAGAATGCAATCCTATGCATTCATCTTAGCTCAAGCATTTCTTAAACTCATATCATCATATACATCTTACTTTACTCACATATATATATATATATATATATATATATATATATATAAATAAAAAATAAATAATAATATATATATAATATAAACACTACCATAGAACCTTAACCTATTACTAGAAACAATCCTGTCCTATACATTGACACTATTTCCGATAAGTGCTCACATTCTAACCACATTCACGAATCCCTTAAGGTCTAATGAAAAAAAAGAAAAAACCAATATTACCTACTCTACCACATTTCAAAATCATTCTATGTCTATACATTATTATTCCATTTGTCGCAAGCACTTAATCTACCTTATACTAAGGCATTCACATTCTTCACTACTTATACTTACGGCGTAAACATCTACGAGTGGTCTAAATTTAGGCAATCCTATAGTGGGAACCTACTTCTCTTAGACCGAAGCTCTGATACTAAGTTGAAACGCCCTTTTCCAGACTCTTTATTTGAACAAAAATAAAAAACTTTGCGAAAACGTAAGACCGGGAATAACCTTGTGTCATTCCCTTAATATACTTTTTAAAATACATTACAATTAGACCATTGAAAGTTCCATTATCATAAATTAGATTTCATAAGCTTTCCAACAATATAAGGAACTCATTCTAACTCCTTACGATTTACATTTTACGACAAAAACAAAAAATCTGAAAACTACAGGACCAGCCAGCCGGGGGGCTGAGATGGCCAGCCGGGCGGCTGGAGGCTGGAAAGCCGTGCCGGGCGGCTCCCTACTCCTGGACACACACCAAACTCATTTGTGACATTTTGTTACGGAAAACTTGTCATACCTCGACAATAGCGAAAACTCGGGAATGCAACATAATGATCAATCATAACACAAGATACAAAATAGAGAAAACTACAATGCATAAACTTCAAGTCTATGAAGACCATCAACCTCGAACAACCTCGAGTGATGTCCTAAATCATTATCAAAATCCACAATCTCTTACAATTATTCAAATGCCTATACGGGGGTCTAAAATCCAAACTTAAACCAAAACTTCCAAATACTAAAGCCAAATAAAATAAACAAGCAAGACTTCACATGAAATTTCACTCGGGATACTTATAAGTCTGCTAGCACACATCACCAAACTATTCCTCTTTCACTTCATCTGAAAATGATACTCGAAAACGTCAACAATAATGTTGGTGAGCTCGTAGGTTTGACCTTAAACCCAAAAGCTGTGCCAATATTTCAACAGTGGACAATAGTGCTATATGACAGTGAATATATGCAAACAACCTTAGCATCACCGCTAATCAATAACCATATGTCACTTACGCACCTAAAGGGCCTACCAGCTGGAGCACTAAAATTAGGGCAGGACCACACACAAACCAGGGTAGGCGTACCCATCCGCTCCAATAATCACACAAATACTGGGTAGGCGTACCCATCCGATCCAAACAATCATGCAACACATAATATTCACATAGCAGTCATAAGCACATATCTTGTCCCAAAAACAAAACCACATTTCGCACAGATCAATTCAAAACATTTCAAAACACATTTGAGTATCATTTTCCCCCAACGGAAAAACAGTAAAAAGTGGGGCTACGAGAACTCACCTCAAGCAAGTCTTTAGCAACCAAATCTCAATCACACAAGCAAATGCAACGACGCCCGCACACGACCTAGTCCAGTTAATGTCCCAATTTAATCATCAATTTCCAAAACAATCTTCACGTTTGATGCATAGAGTTTAGACGCGTTGTACAATTACCCAAAACAATTTAGTGGTGTGATGGTTGACGACATATCTCCACAATCATATCAATCTCATTACTCGATAATACATACTTATACTATTTAGAGAAAATAGATAAGTAATATAAGTAAATATTTATAATTAATAATTATAAATATATCTCGATAAGTCCATTCGGTAACCTTGGTCACCTCAAAATAATCATAATATGGTTGAAATTGAAACGTTTACTCATAGTAAACATATTCGAGAAGTTTCGAGAAAAATTATATTTTTCGTCCTTTAGTGAATTTATTAAATAAATAAAATAATTAAATAATATTTTATTATTCAAAATCAAAAATCATGTTTTTAGGAAAATTTCTAAGTATAAACTTTTTACAAAATTTCGACATGACCCGTACGCTCTTACAACATTTTCCAAGGTTTCAAACCTTATTTTCAACACTTTTTACCAATTCGACACTTTTCGACAAAATTCCAAAAATCTCAATCTTTAACGTTTACTAAACATTTTTCCCAAAATATCGTTCAATATCACTTCGTAAACACATTTTCACTTTCAAAAGTCCATCAAAACTCTCATAACGACTAAATATCGCTTATTGGGCTTTAAGGCCCAATAAGGGTCCATTAAGATATTTATAAGTCCAAAATACGATCCAAGTCCAAAATCAAGGTCCATTTACATACATAAGCATATACTAATAAGTAGAAAATAATCCAGACCACAATAAGCCCTCCCATTAAGCCACGGCTTAAATGGACTTATTGGGCCGTGAGCCCATATGCTCAAAAATACGTATATTAAGCTTAAAAATAAGCTAGTAAGCTACGTATCGCATTTGGTTACTACCATAAGCCTCAAAAATAGTCCACGAATATACGTAAATCAAATTAAATAATCAAAATAATGAAAATCTCATTTCCTTGGGATTTTTAAAATAGACGTGGCATTTAATCTCCATAATAAGCCTCGAAATAGCTTAAAAATAAGCCTCACTATAATACGATACAAACTATTATCAAAAATATGCTATCTAGGAAACTTTTTGTTTTTCTAACATCGCGACACTTTATCATATCTAAAAATCCGTGTGTTTCATTTCTTATTCGTCGCAAGCAAAACACCTTTTTTTTTTGTTTCGTTTTCAAAAATTGTTGTTTTACGACATTAAACTTGTACAACTAACTTCTATGCTTCATATTAAACCCATATGGTACCAACGAAAATTTAAATTTGGAACTTAGAAGAAAATCTTCAAAAAATATAGTTTTCGTCACGATCCGGTACAACCATAACGTGGTTTAAATGTTTACCCAAATAACTAGTAGCAACCCGGAATATCACGTTCTTGATTAAAGTTGAAATGCTTTGGTAGTGTGTGGTGTGTGGTGGCGGAAAAATAAACAAACACACACACTTATGTGTGTGTTTTATATTTTTTAATACTGAGATGAAATAAAATGGTTTTATTTTAGGAGGTGGTTGTGGTAAAAGAGAATCATTTGTGTTCAAGTTGCCTAGACAAAGGTGCTAATTCAACCTCCTTGTCCCTCCAATGTTCTTATAACCCCGGCATGGTCCTATGGGGGTCTAGGGTCTTTCTTTCATGTCGGGTATCAGGACTTAAAAGCTCATAAAACTCTAACCGAATAATTACTCCCGAAGTTACTTAGCATTTTTATTTACTTTAAAAATACTTTTCCATTAACCTAAAGTATTTACATGACATATTTACACTTTAAACTCTTCAAAACTCATTTGGATATTAACGGACGTGTCGGGACTCGCTTTTCGGCATTTTCTCAAAATTCACGGGTCAACCACCCGGAATGAAAATAATACAATAATAACCTCTAAAAAGGACTATTATTCACAATAAACCATAAATTACCACAATTCTCATAAAATCACCACCGTCAACACTGTACCGAATTAAGTGACAAACATCAAATATTCAAAGGACTAAAAAAGAAATATTCAAAACACAAAAAGGGCGAAGGTTACATTCTACCCCCTTGAAAGAATTTCAACCCCGAAATTCAACTATTAACATCACTAAACAAATGCGGATACTTTAATTTCATCTGATCTTTACGTTCCCACGTGAATTCAGGACCACGTTTCGAATTCCACCGAACCTTGATGATGGCAATTTTACTCCGCTTCAACTTCTTAAACTCCCTTTCCAAAATTTCCACAGGCTCTTCCACAAAATTTAAATTGGCATAAACATGGATCTCATCCAGAGGCACTTGCAGTGTTGGATCAGCCAAACACTTCTTAAGGTTCGACACGTGGAACGTGTCATGAACACCATCTAATTCCTCAAGCAAATATAACATGTAGGCTACGGGGCCTACTTTTTCAATAATCTCAAAAGCTCCAACAAATCTAGGTGCTAGTTTCCTTTTCTTCCCAAAGCGTACCACACCTTTCCAAGGCGACACTTTAAGCAAAACATAGTCACCTACACTATACTCTAG
The DNA here is from genome assembly GCA_026074375.1 of Tanacetum coccineum. Taxonomy (NCBI): domain Eukaryota; kingdom Viridiplantae; phylum Streptophyta; class Magnoliopsida; order Asterales; family Asteraceae; genus Tanacetum; species Tanacetum coccineum. Next base: position 13,799 of record BQNB010080018.1, on the reverse strand, counting down.
AGGCTTCCTCTTCTTATCAGCATAACTTTACTGATGATCACGCGCAGCCTTAAGTCTATTCTTAATCTACAAGATCTTCTCAATAGTCTCTTGCACTAACTTAGTACCTATCAACTGACCTTCTCCAACCTCACCCCACATAATTGGCGAACGACACTTTCTACCATACAATGCCTTAAACGGAGCGCATCTCACACTAGAATGATAAATATTGTTATACAAAAACTCAACCAACAAAAGATGAACATCCCAACTTCCTCCGAAGTCAAAGACGCACGCTCTAAGCATGTTTTCAAGTTTTGAATTGTACTGCTTCACTCTACCATCGGTCTGTGGGTGGTAAGCTTACTCTTTGTCCAACCGAGTTCCTAATGTTCTTGCATATGACTGCAAAACCTGATGTGAACGACAATCACTGATCTGATAAGATCGACGATCGGCACATACCCCATGTTAGCAACTATTCTTTCATAATACAATCTTAGCCAATCTATCCATCTTATAATCCTCACACATAGGTAGAAAATGAGCAGACTTAGTCAATCGGTCCACAATAACCCAGATTTTATCATCCCACTAATTAGTCTAGGATACTTAGTCACAAAAATCATAGATATTCCTTCCAATGTCCATACGGGATTCTCAGTTGCTGGAGCAAAGCCATATGGCCTTTGGTTTATCAGACTTATACAGTCATATAAGTCAAACTCTTATAACACAATCATACATGTCCTATATTCATATCGGCACCAATACCTATCTCTAAGGTCATAATAAATCTTATCAGCTCCTAGGTGTACAGAGTACTTCGACTTATGAGCTTCGTCCATTATCAGGGTTCTCACATCACCCTTCAAAGGCACCCATATTCGATTAGGTAGTACAAAGTCCCATGACTTTTTTGTTTCTCATCTCTATTCAAACCTTTCTGCAAGCCGCAGAAATCATCCAACAGCCTCCTTCTGGAGCCGCCAAGTATCCTATTCCTTGAATGCTAGACTGAAGGGTCATTTTCATAGCTCTATCGCTCTTGGCTTATATCTCTCCTTCTACTTAGGGAATTCACACCACATTCACCTTACCAGGATGGTAGCGAATCTCACAGTCATAATTACTAAACAACTCTATCCAGCGACGCTGTCTCATATTCAACTCTTTCTGACTAAAGATATGTTGAAGACTCTTATGGTCCGTATAGATGACACTCTTTTTCCCATACAAATAATGTCTCAATATCTTAAGGGCAAAATACAACTGCTCCTAGTTCTATATCATAGGGTCGTATTAATTCGTCTCATGAATTTTTCAAATGCCTAGACGTGTAGGCCGATCACATTACCTCTTTGCATTAAACATAGCCTAGTCACTATCTTGGACGCCATCATTTTATACACAAAGTCTTCCGGTCCTCGGGGAGAGATAGAACATGTGCATTTACACAAACTTTTCCTTCTAGGTTTGAATGCCAATTCCTGTTCTCACCCCTATCAAAGTCTTACACTTCTTGAGTCATGATTAGTAAAGATACTAGTATCTTATGAAGTTTACAATGAACCTACGATAATATTCAACCAACTTACGAACGAACGAACCTTAGACAAAGTTTAGGGGCTTTCCAATTCTTAAAGCTTAATCTAATCAGGTCCTATTGAATTCATTACTATTTAATCACCATGCCAAGTAACTGCCAATCTCTCTTAGCATGAATTCAATCTTAGAAAATAAGCATACAGTTTCTCCTTATTGAGAATGTTCAAGTCTAACCCTTATGTGTTCTACATGTTCCTCTCGAGTCTTAGAGTAGATTTAAGGATTTCATCAATAAACACTATCACAATACTTATCAAGATAAGCATAACAAACACTAGTAATCAATATCCATGATTACTCTTGGTGCGGTAGTCAGACCAATAGGGCATTATTATGAACTCAAAATGTCCATAACGAGTTCTAAACGCAGTCTTTGGAATGTCATCCTCGTGCACTCTCAGCTGATGGTATCCAGACCTAATATCTATCTTTGAGAAAAACTGCGACCCTTACAGTTGGTCAAATAGATCATAAATCCTAGAAAGCGGATAACGATTCCTAACAATCAACTTGTTCAATTTACTATAGTCAATGCACAACCTAAAAGAACCATCTTTTTTCTTAACGAACAATATTGGCGCTCCCCAAGGCGATGATCTTTGTCGATGTCATCCTTTGTCTTGGAGTTCCTTGGTTGTCCACGACTTACTACTCCAATTCAGAGCGTTTAAACAATTGGTAGATTTGCCCACCGGTCGTTGCTCTAGGGGCGATGAACTCAATTCAAAACTCAATTTCTGAATTGTCGGAATACTAGTATCTCTCACTACTACCATTTCTTCATTGTTCCTTCTCTTTTGCCTTTAGCACTCTTTAGGTGCTCATCTGTGCTTTCAGTTCTCTCCAATTTCTAAGCACCTTGCATCTGTTGTGGTATCCGGACTACTTTCTTCAGTCTATTTTTCTGCCTTATGATTAGATAACCAATCCATAACCTATAATTACATAATAACTCCCGTGCCGAATGGTATCAAAATCGATGTCAAAGACTGACACCTAGATTCTGTTTGGCTACCCTTATAACCTTATCCAATCTCTTACTAGCTGCCAGCGGAGCTATCTCAATATCATATTGAAAACCACTCGATCTAGCCGATCTAGGCTCTATGTTAACAGAGGTTAAAGTAGTGGAAACAAAGGTATAGTTGTACCAGAGTCAATAGGTTGTAGCAAAAATCGATTGTTTAAAGTATACGTACCCGTCATAATGTTCTTATCCTGGCAAGATTCCTCTGCTCCAACATGAATGCGCCCTTCCCCTTGCTTGTTCCCTTGGTTTCCATGACCTTTGACCCCCGTTTTTAGCAACAACTTGGTTTGGACGATTTTCCTCATGGTCCTTGAGCTTATCAATCTTGTACATAGCGGACCTGACTGTCGGTACTACCACAATCTTAACATGCCCTAATAGCTTGGGTTTTTTGCATTGACATGATTCAATTCCTAAGGCTAGCCTTTACATTCAATTTGGTTATGGAAAATTACTTGAGTTTCGAACAATGTAAGTTCGTTCTTTTTGAATATTAAAGCTTGTCTTTATTTCTTTATGTTGTAATAGGTAGAAGGGTAAACGGGGCTCTGTGACATAATCAATCGTGTATAGTTCGGACTATGGTCCTTTGTAAATCCCGAGACCGACCCATGTTCATAACACCATTTCGGCCCAACAAAGCCCATGTGGTGTAAGTATAAATACCCCTCTCCAAGTGTGGAGAGGGTGTTGGTCTCATTTGTATTTTTTGCAAGTTAATCAACCATCTCATTTTCTTCTCTACTTTCTCTCTCTAACTTCTCTCTCTAAAATTCTTCCTTTTCTCCCTTTTCTACTTTTTCTTTGTTAACAATAGTGAAGTGAGTGATCTGGGTTTGATAGCATTGTATCATCACCTGGGTGGGTTTAGTGTATTAATTTGTGGTTCGTGTCTACATTTTGTGTCAAATTAGTTTTCTATCCTTGTTGCGTTTACTGATTTATGATAGTGAATGTGTCGCAAATAAATCTTTTGTAGGGGTGCGTTATCTATTTTATTGGGCTACTTGTGGTACTCATAGTTGTATATTTTTTTTGTGGTCACAATGTGCTTATTAAAAGTCATGTGGTGTCATTTCTTCTTAGCATATTCATTTTGAAACAGGAGTGTAGATAGTTTTTCTTTTTCATCGTTATTTAGTTTTTAAGCTTATTAGTTCTTAACGTGGCTTATTTAATTGGATAAAAGCTTTTATAAGTGGTTTATTTGTCATGGGCTTTATTTGTGGTCTCTAAAGCTTTGAAAAGCTTATTTCCGAGCTTATTTTCAGGGTTGCTTTGGTTAAAGCGAGCTAGAAGATAAGAACAAATAGCTAGGACAATATACCAAACGAACATCTTGTTTCTACTCTTGCTTACCGAACAACTGTTTAACTTTGTGATACCGAAAAATTGTTTCACTTTGACATACAACACGAATCAACAAAAGTTTTAACGAATCCGAAACAAATCATAAAGGCTTTGACAACGAACAACCCAAAACCTTTGAGAATCGAACAACTAGTTTCCTAGTAGGAACCGAACAACTAACAAGATTGTAGAACCGAAAATAACGAGATAGTATGAACTATTTTCAAGTTCTGAAACAAACTTACACGTTTTAAATCATTTTCATTTTTTCGAGTTTGAGTAACGGTGCTCTACGGGACGTTTAACTTATACCATCGTGATCGTGACATCTTTTCGATCAACGTGGTATATTCGTATTGAACCGTCGATAATCGTACGCATCAAAATGATCAAAATTTCATTCGTTACATTTTCTATAAATCTAATCAAAGAAGACAAAGAAAAAAAGGAGGGAACTATTTTTATTAAACTAATTTCGAAATTTGCGCATTCAGTCTGTGAAGTTCAAGTCAGATTTACCATTCGTCCTTTATTAGTTTATTTACCCTCTTTGTTAAAACAACTTTTCACCATTTGTCCTCCAAAAGTGACACGTAATTGCACCGTTAGTCCTTATTTGAGTTTTAATCAACTGTTTATCATTTCAATCTCAAAGTTTATGCACCGTTCATCGTTTTAGCTCATTAATCATTACAAAAGCTCGCGTACTTCAGTTTTAACTACGATTTCACCAACAACAATTAATTATTGTTTTACGGTTTCTTCTTGATTTTGTAAAATCCCACGAAAGTCTCAATACTTTTCTCGATTTAAGTCATAGATTTGTAAAATCCCGTGAACGTTAATTGATTTCAATCCACAACAACAATCACTTTACCTGCTTAAGATCCTACAAATCATTTTCACTTCACATCGCGAAAACATGGAAACGAAAGATACTTTATATTCGTGTTCTAATTCGAAAGAACAACAAATGCAACAAATTCAAGACAAAGAAAAAGAAAGTTGCATGGTATCTTTTCGACGACTTCATTCACACCTCAAGCTTCTTTCAAACAATGACTTAAAAGGAACTCGAACCGAGTGTCGGATTCGTATCGCATTTGGACGACACCTCTTTGGTCAAGTTGTAGAGACTTTTATTAGGCACGATGCTCCTACATGGTCAATAGAAGTAAAACGTGACACAAGAAGTAATTTCTAAGATGATTGGACCTTGGCTGCTTTTAAAGTACTTGAGACACTGTTTAAGTTGTTCTTCATGGCCGGTATTTATTTGGATGATGAATATGTTGTAATGACACGTAACTACTTTCTATAATATACTCAACTCGATATTCTAGAATTTCGTGATACACTGATCCAACACATGGAATCTGTTAAGAAGTCAATTGATGAAAGAGCACATCATAAAAGAGAGTAGGACAGCAGGGTGAATGAAATACGTATATAGACAACAGAGGAAATGGTTGATATGAGTAAAGCATTGGATGCTAGTTTGGTTGACATGAAAAGCAGTGGGACAGAATCAGGAGAGCAGGATACAAGCAGCAGATCAAGGAATGATGCACATGCTGATGATGAAGATATTAGACCCATATATGATGAAGAGCTAATGGCTAAGGTACAAACGACTGCTAAAATCAATGTCTTTGCTACAGGACAACATCATACTGAGCAACCTGAATTTAATAATGAAGGAGAGGTTGACCAGAATGCTGAACAATATCATGACACATGTCCTTTTCTTGCTAAATTAACTGATAACCAGACAACTGAACACTCAAATCAATCTCTCGAATATAAAAATATGTGTCTTAAACAGACCATTGCCTAATTTCAAAAAGATTTTTTAAGAATGGAAGCTTAATTGTGTTAATCTTGAACTTAAATATCAAAATCATGCTTTAAAATCAGGGAAACATGGTCAATTTTCGATGTTAAAAACTAAGGAAGCCAAAGATTAAACATGACATAGATGTAATTGAAACAATAAACATCGAATTGGAACATAAAGTGGCTAAATTACTTAAGGAAAATGAGACTTTGAAAAGGCATTACAAAGAACTGTCTGATTCTATCAAGACAACGAGAGCTAAGACTATAGAACACACAACTCTTTGATTGCTCAAAATGCTGAGTCCAATAGTTCAAACTTTTCAGGTTAGAGGATTTGCAATTGCTGCATTAAAAAAATGAAGTTAAGAATTTTAAACAAGAATTAGTTTGATTTACTAAGTTTGTAAAATAATCAATTAGGAAATACCGGTTTTACAACTACATAGATAACCCTATCAGTTGTTAGAAAACCGGACGCATTTAGTCGGTGCGGATCCTAGAAATTTAAAACATGGTTTTCGCCTCCCCATTGATGTTGTGATAACGATTGGTCAATTACCTAGTCATTCACATTATTTGCCTAAGGAAAGAGAATATGCTGTTGTAAAACCTCATCATGTGATTGCATCTAGCGAATCTAGGAATAGCTCAAAGAACATGCCAAGATTTAGTTCAAATGACATGGTTCATAATCACTATCTAGAGGAAGCTATGAAAAAGACACAAGAAAGCAGTAGGAATTCAAGACCTAGTGTGATGCTTTTGCTTGATCATAAAGGCACAAATAATGGTAGCCATACCTTAAAAACCTAGGATCATAACCGAAATTAGGAATTGGCCTGCAATCTAAGTACTTGTGATCGTATAGTCAAATGTCTATGCCTATAGCAGCACACTCTAGGAATTCTAGATATTTTTCTGACTCCAAACATTTTATTTGCTCGACATGTCAGAAATATGTCTTTAATGCAATTATGATTCTTTGTAAGACAAAAATTATGATGAAGTCAACTCGCGTGTAAGGTTCCATCAATAAGACAACGAATAGAAACAAACCAGTAGAGTAAACAAGTGTTGCAAAGAAAAACCAGAAGACAATCCAAAAAAGGCATAGGTTTTCAATCAAAAAAGACTTCCGTTGTGCGCTGAGAATACAATGACTATATGGTAGGCCTTGTTAACAGGATCTGATGAGCCTTGTTGACGTATAGTCCTTTGAATAGATCCAAAGAGCAATATACGAGACAATGATGTGATTTAATTATTGACCGGAATATCAATACTTATACCAAGACGAACACAAGAACAAATACTAAAATTGCTATTACTATTACTATTTGATTGTGAATACTCAATCAACTGATATGTTTACAATACTATTCTATGTTCCTTTTATAAGCTTAAGGAACCCTAAACGCGTTAAGAGATAATACTTATCTCTTCCTAAATCAACGCTAATTGATAACTATTACTACAATTACAACAGACTTAACTGTTGACAAGCAGTATTAACTTTAATACTGCCAGACTTAAGTTAATGCTGGCAGACTTAACTTGCTCTACCAGACTTAACTTCTATACTAACAGTACTAACTATTCAGCTATCAGTACTAACTTTAAACTAACAGACTTAACTTTAATACTAACAGTATTAAGTCTGTTTACAATATTTTCCTAACAATCCTCCCCTAACTTGATCTTCATTCATGAACTTCAAGTTTCTTCGTACTTTGGCTTCACTTTGGGCTTTAGAGGATTGTCTTGAACTTCTGTCTTCAATAATTATATCGTTTATTAAGTCTTCAAATCTTGACCAGCATACTAGTCTTCATAGCCTCCATCTTGGACTTGCAACAAAATATGTTTTGGCAAAATACCAGCCATAAACGGATTTGTTGTGTCTTTTCCACTAAGCGTTTGCTATGGACTAGCCATTGTTTAGGTTTGTAATAACCTTGGTTACATGTTAACCATATGATTTTGTAGCAAATCATCAGCTATAAACGGATTTGTTAACTCTTTACAGCTAGCCGTTTGTTGGAGTAGCCATGCTCAGTATTTGAATTACTATGGTGCATTGATTACCATACAATTTTGGTAAAGTGTCAACCATGAACGGATTTGAGAGGTCTTTACCAAGCAGCCGTTTGTCTTAGTACCTAGTTAGTTCCTTTGTATGTTGACATGGTGATCCAAAGACATTTGTTGTGTGGTGGTTAGCCAACACTCAAACCCTTTCTGCCTCTTCATGATCAGATTTGGCTAAGTCATCATCATCAGAATCTTCAAATTCTTCCAGCTGCTGTTTTACAAATTTGATCAGCTCCAAAGCCATAGTGCCTTTCTTCTTCAGTTTCTAACTTCAAATCCAACAGTTGTGAAAGCACTTCCTTGGTCAGAGGGTATCTGTTTTCTACAAGCATATGAATGACTAGTCCATTACTTGTCATGATAGTATGTACCCCTGAGGAACTATGTAATTTCCAGCTAATAATCTTCCAGTTAAGCTGTTCATCCCAAAAGTCAGCAGTGTCACCTTGATTAAACATTATTATCAGATCTCCCCAAAGCATCTTATCAAAGCCTTCAGGAATTTCATCTTGATATTTTTCCATTACAAGTTCATAGACAGCCTTCAAGTCTTCTCTGTCAAAGATTGATAGGACTCCCATCAAGGTGCGGAAGAATCTCTTATTTCCATTACTCCTTGTTACCATATTCAGATAGGCATCTTCCAAAGGTTTGGTTGGATCATATTGAGGTTTAGTTGTGAAGTAAAATGACTTCCATTCAACAATGGGATATTGATGATCAAGAATCTCAACATCAATCACTTTATCTTCATCAGGAGCTATATGTAAGCACATCTTTAAGTCATCATCTTCTCTTGTGAGACCAGAGGTATACTTTCTTCTTTTTGCTTTTAGCTTCCTTCTTGTGCCTAACTTCCTTTTCTTAGCTCCTTCTTCCTCTTTAACTTCCTCATGGACAGATTCAGCCTTCTGTTCTTTCTCTTTATCAGCAGCTTGCTCATTCATCTTTTTGACTGCTCTTTCATCTTCTTCAGATCCAATAGCCACAAAAGTCTGATCTTGTTTCTTATATCTCTCATACAAGACTTGGATCTCCTCAAAGGATTTAGACTTTAACTCAGCATGCTTCTTATTTGCAACATGTTTCAGATAAGTGATCATCTGATTTCTAAGCTGAGATATTGTTGGTGGCTTGTTTCTGATAGCAGCATATCTTTGTTCTGCAAGAAACTTCCTTTGGGCAGCAATTGTGTCATGTAGAAACTTTGCTCTATCCTCAATAGAATATTGCTCCCTTTCTTCTTGTTGAATCTTTTCTGCAAGAATCTGATCTGCATTTAGTCTTGCTTGAATGTAGTCAAATTCAGTTGCAAGTGCTTCTTTTGCAGCTTCTTCCTCTTGCTCTACCAATCTTCTAGCCAGAAGCGCATCAAGATGAATTTGTCTTTGTGCTTCAGCATCCATTGTAGCTTGCAATCTTTGAGCTGCCTCTAAATCTGCTAGCTCTTGAAGCTCTTGCTCTCTTGATTTCTTTGATGCTTGAACTTCGGCTTGAAGGTCTTCTTCAGTCATTGGAGCTTTTCCTTCTCTCCTTTGGACTCTTTCTGTCTCACCAGTATTAAGTTCAGCTGAAGGTGTACTACCAGTATTAACTTGAGCTGAAGGTGTACTACCAGTATTAACTTGAGCTGAAGGTGTACTACCAGTATTAACTTGAGTACTGGTGGTAGTAACTGGTCTTTCAGCAGGTTCTTCAAAATCTAAGACCTTGGTAGGAGTTGCTGTAGATTTGGGTTTCCTTCTGTAAATCTTGCTACCAGGAGGGGCTTGTGATCCCTTAAATCCTTCAGAAGCTACATTAGTTAAGATTTGTGCAGCCTCTAAGGTAGAAGGACTTATTTGTTCTTCTTGAGCCTCCCTTGAATCCTTGCTCTTTTCAGGAGTAGCAAATTTATTTCCTTGATCTGTTTGAGAAGGAATATCTTGATCCTGTCCCTCTGCATCCTCTTCATCCTCAGTTTCCTCTCTTTTTCTCTTGTGCCTCAACTTATTTTCTAGCTTCTTGACCTTCTGTATTAGCTGTAAGACTGCTGTTCCAAGAGTTTGCTTAGTGTCACTCAGTTCCTTTTCTAAGGATTCTGCTCTTGATTCCAGCCTAGGTACAAGATCTAGCAGGTTTCTGAGTTGCTTAATTTCTTTACTAGTTCTAGATGTTTGAATCTCAGGTTCATGTGAAGGTGGTGGAGACATATGATAAGAAAGTTCAAATGATGGACCTTCTGTTTCATTATGTGGAGGTGATGGAATTTGAGGAGATGGTGGATGAGTTGGTTGGGTGTCAGGAATGGCAGTGATGGGTGGAGATGAAAATGTTATTGGTGGAGTAGGTTGGATAGGAGGTGGTGAAGATGTTAGTTGTACACTTGATGGTTGAGGAGGTGGTGTTGTAGATTGTATAGGTTGAGTTAGTGTTGGAGTGGATTGTACAGTTTGTGTTAGTGGAGGTGGTTGTGTTATAGGTGGAGGAGTTGATGTTATAGGTGGAGGTGTAGGAGTTGGTACAGGCTGAGATGGTGTTGGAGCAGCACTTGGTTGAGGTTGACCTGCATCAATGGTTAGCATAGCAGGCAACAATGGTCTATGTATCCCTTGAAAACTTCTTTTCATATTTCCAAAAATCTTTTT
>BQNB010080016.1:0-30062 GCA_026074375.1 Tanacetum coccineum | reverse complement strand
TCTAAAAATATTTTTTCTCTTTTTCTCTTCTTTCTCTCTCTAAACAACTCAATCTTTCTTCCTCTTTTCTAGTTCGATTCGTGAACGATTATATGTTATGAAGTGTTAACGGGATCCTACAATCACTTAGTATACATGTAGATGATTATAAAATAAAATTTCTTTTGTAATCTTAACTACTTTTAAAGAAATAAATGAATATATTTCATCAAAAATTTAGTAAAATTAAAAGATTACAATCAAAATACCTATTATGTTAACAAAACTCACATGAAATTTCACATAATCACAAGTTATATACCAGAAACTTTAAAACTTAAATTTTTATTAATTGTCAAAACCCTGAATTCTTATATCACATACAACATTATACACTTCGATATTAATTAAACGAAAGAACATAGTGATATCTAAAAGAATTATTATAGGATTTATTGTCATATAAAATTTTGTAATACTCCATGAAAGGCAAATGAGATGCAAAAAATAAAAGAAGGTACACATATGTTATTTTATGATGTAGTAGTATATCATATCTATCTATACTACTTATAAAAAGAATTTAGGATCCTCTTAAAAGTTGAAAAACTACTAAAATAAGAAATGTTGAAAAATTTAATACATGGAATCTTGAAAACATTGCTTATTAAAGAAAGATTTGTCTTTTGCTATGAAATAATACATACAAGTGAATAGAAGTTACATTACGGAAATTAAATGTATTCAATTGTTATACTTGTAACACCTCTAATATTCATAGAGCCTATTATATCTCATATAATAGCCCAATATTTATACATCTCATTTAAAAACTTGTAATATCTAATTTAAAAAATTTGTAACAGCTCATTATTATAGTAACAACTCCAATTAAAAATATAATAACACCTTTAAAACATCATCATCATCATAGTAACAGTGCCAGGCCATATATAAATACGTTGTAACACAAAACACACAAACGAAGATTACAAAAACTTCTTTCTCCATTCTCTCCTCTCACTCATACAAACCACTTTTTCCCATCTCAACCTCCCACACATAAACCCTATCCGCCAGCAGATCAGCCGCCGCCACCATCAGTATAATCCACCACCAACACCACCCTATCTATTATTGGTGTTTGAGTTTTGGTGGTTTCATGGTGTATTAGTGGTATTGGTAGCGTTTTTGTGCTTTTTGTCGGTTTTTTGGGTTTGTTTTGTGTGGTCCTTTAACCGGGTCTGTATGAATGTTATTCTTTTAATTTAGATATGAGATAAATTTATGTTGGTTTTAATTTTGTTGATAAAACTGCCGTTGTCTCACCGAAAAGTTGCTACCGTCGTCACCAGAACTGATACCGGAACTGACACCACTACAGAAAACTCCACGTCAAAAAGGTGCTTCCAAGTATTAATTTGTAGATCTAGATATTTATAAAATTTATGACTATTTTTTGTTACAGTAGCCGCTGACTCGTCGGAAAAAGTTGTCGCCGTCGCTGAGTTGCCGGAATCAGTCGTCGCCTACACTGAACTGCATGTGTGGCCATAATACGTATGCTTTCTTTTCAAATATTTAATATTTGTTATAAAGTTAATTATATGAAGTTTTGTAAAAAGTTATAGTATTTGTAGATCTGAGTTTACATAAACTTTTTTTTGCCTTTTATTTACAGCCGTCACTCGCCGCTGCTTCACCAGAAAAAGTTGATACCTTCGCTGAACTGCTGTCGCTGATAATTATGGGTATAATCATTAAGAGTTACAACATTTATGCTTGCAATTAACCATCGTCGGAACAATATCGACACATGCTCTTTGTTTGGCACGTGAATACGAGATATTCCCATGGTGTTCTTTTTTTTCCTTTTTTTGCAAATTAGTTATTTTAGTATAAATGGTGGTTAATGGTTATGATCAATGCTAAGTTTTGTAACCATCGACATTTAATTGTGTGTAAATGCTTTTATAGTTTCAGTTATAAAAGAATAAAAGCCTATTATGATCAATGCAATTTATGATGAGTTACAACTCTTATGATCAATGTTATTTATGATAGTTACACCTCTTATGATCAACGTTATTTATTAATGAGTTACAACTCTTATGATCAATGCTATTTATAATGGAGTTACAATGATATATACTTGGGTTAAAATGACAAAGTGACAAATTTTCGAGACCGAAGTTGATCTTTATAGAACAAGATTCGTGCATCGCACCAACCCCGACTACATCATAAAGAGTTTAGCACCCTTTCTTGAAAATGTAAGAATGTTAAATGTTGAATCTAATTTAGGAAACTATGATATACAATATTGAATAATAAATTCAGTCATCAATACCATTATAACATTGTAACAGCCCAATTAATTTATCATTGTAACGGCCTCCAATAATTATTAAAAAGTGTAACTGCTAAAAATCATTTACTATCGATAATGATTATTAAAAATGTGTAACCGCATCCACCATATAAATCCACCACCATATAAATCCACACAAACCATTTCATATCTCGCACACACAAATGTTATTTTACAGCAATATCGTATATCGTTATATGAAATGGTTACCACAATATCGCATAGCGTTAATTATCTGTCGCTAGGAATTCCCGGTGCTATGCACGGGTACGCGTCTAGTTATATATAAAGATTGGGTCCTCCTTATTAAATTTGAGGCTTCAAGAGGAGTACCCCAAGCTTCTATTGGTGTACAAAAAAAATTCAATTTAATTCAAAAGGAATACTCCATGCTTTCATAGTTGTACAAAAAAATCATGTATTTAATTGAGATTGGGTTCCCCACTCAGCCCTTTAATTTAATGAGCAAATGCGCATAGTTACAGAAATTGGAAGCCTTAAAGTCCACAGTTACATAAACTAAAAACGGAATTCATACAATTTGCTGATATTTAATACGAAGGTGAACTGATCTGCAGTTATAAGAATGTCAATCACTCAGCCCTTAAACAATCTTAAACCAAGATTTCTGCAAGGTTCTTTTGATTTCCAATTTGTTTTTCAATTGATACTAAGATCTCTTTGATAATAATTTATTCTTGTAATTATATTTTGAAATCGAATCAAATTAACCATTTGATTTCTCATTGTGTTTTTGTAGTCGGTTTGATTATTGATTTGTGTTCTAGTTGAGTATTGTAATCTTTTTCTTTCTTGAGTCTTAAAAACATCTCTGTACATTTGAAGTAGAGCTGATTATGCAGTTTTAATAAAAAGGGAGGTTGGTTAAATTAGTTTGATTGTTGTTTTATAAAATCAAATATGGTATCAGAGCCGCCAGGTTGGCTTGATATGTGTTTTAAAAAAAATTAGAGTTTAATCAAGATTTGGGGTTTTTAATATTTCCAAGTCTTTTATCTGAGATCGTGTTATATCTATTTTTAATTAAGTCAAAATCGATTTTATTGTGTCAATTAAAGTTTTCTAAAAATTAAGGTTTCTTAATTTTTGGGGGTTTCTGGTTTATGATAGTGTTCTTGATCAACAGTGTGTTGATTTATTAATTCTTGACTCATCTTCACTTATGTTTGATCTTGGTGTTGTTGCAAAATTAGGGTTTATGTATCAACCCTAATTTTAGGGGGTTTGTGTTTTTTCTTGATTATCTGCCATATTCAATTATTAATTGTCTTTAATTATGTTATTGTCTTGATTATAACTGTTTTTTGGTTAGTTTCAGGATTGTGTGTTTTCGCTGTGCCTGATTGGGTGTTGATCTTCTTGATCTTGTTACTTGGAGTGCTTTGCGTGCTCTGTAACACCACTCTCTCCTTTAGTTTTTTGTTTTAATTTTTTTTTGTTTAGACTGCTGAAGGATAGGATTAGAGGCAGTATTGAAGTTGATTGGTTGAGGTTTTATTGGAGGTTATTTGTGTTTGTGGAGTTGTGGTGGTTATATCTGTATTATCTGTTTTGTTCTTGGTCTCAAGTTTGTTCATCTATTTGTATGCTTGACCTAGCAAGGAATCCTGTGTGTTGGTGTTTAAATTTGTGGCTCCTTTCTTGTTGTTCTATGTTCTTTGTTTGTTAATTGTTTTGTTGTGTTTTTAATTGTTTGTCCTCATGACTATTGAGGATCATAACCCTAACAAAAAAGGTGTTGCTAGTGGCAGTAGTACTGATTTGAATTTACATCTTAATGACCCATTATATCTACATACTAATGACTCTAATGGAACACCTCTTATCACATTTAAACTTACTAGTACTGATAAATATAAAATCTAGGCTGTTGTTGTTCATTTAGCTTTACATACTAAAAACAAGCTTGGATTTATTAATGGGAAATATGTAAGAGATGAAAGTAATGTTTTGCTTCAGGAACAATGAGATAGATGTAATTCTGTTGTTTTGTCTTGGATTCTTGGTTATGTTTCTCAAGATTTATACCAAGGGAATTTTTTTTTCAAAAATTGCTAAATCTGTTTGGGATGAGTTTAAAGAAACATATGATAACATTGTTGGTTTTGTGATATATAATTTGCATTATAAGATATGTTCTTTAACTTAATGTGGTTCACCTTTGTCTGATTATTATCATAGCTACAACAGCCTTTGGAGGCAATTTGACTCCCTTGTTCACTTGCCTTCATGTAGCTGTGATGTTGCCATAAAGTTAAAAGATCATAAAGATCTTATGAGGTTAATGCAATTCCTTATAGGACTTGATGACACATACAGTGTTGTTAGGAGTCAAATCTTGACTACTAAACCTTTACCAGATATGAAATCTTCTTTTGCTACTATGTCCAGAGTTAAATCTCATAAGAATAATCTTATGCATTTAAGTTTTACTAGACCAAGTTCATCTACTTTTTTTCTATACAAAATAATTGGTCTAACAATAGAAACACTCAAAGTAGAGGTCCAGGTAGGAATAACAACTTGGTGTGCAAGCATTGTCATATACCTGGACACACTATTGATAAATGTTATGAGCTTAATGGTTATCCTCCAGGATTCAAGAAAAAGAATTATGGGGAATGTGACTAATAATGCTTCTAGTTCTACTGTTAAGATTGATCAAAGTGCATGGAACACTTTACCTTCCTCTACTAATCAAATTAATAGGCTTATGGCTTTGATTGGTTTTAAGTCTAATTCTGGTGAGCTGCAATCTTGTGTTGCAGGTACATTTGCTTTTTCTAATCAGTGATTAGCTTTGTGTCCTATAGATTATTTAACTATAATACCAATATTAGTACATATAGTACTTATATTGGTTGGATTGTTGATTCTAGAGCCACCCAACATATGACATTTTTTATTGAACATTTTTATGATGTAATTGATGTATCTAATTTAAGAATTACTATGTCTCATCCTAATGGGACTGTTGTAATGGTAAAACATGTTGGAAATTATAAACTTTCAGATAAAATAACTCTAAAAGATGTGTTAGTGGTTCCTGGATACAATGTTAGTCTTATTTCTGTTCGCAAACTTGCTGAGGATGATAAGTTTGTTGTTTTTTTACTGAATCAAAGTGTTTTGTTCATGATTCTCTTCAAAAGTCCCTAGTGGGGACTGGTAGTGACAAAATGTCCTGTATATGTTTTATTCAGGTAGGACACTTATCAATAGTAAAATTTCTAGTTGTCTTTTATCTAAGTTCTTATGGCATAACAGATTTGGTCATCCTTTTTACCAAGTTCTGACAATTTTAAAAGATAAAATTCAAATTGATAGTTTGTCTGATATTCAGCCTTGTGATGTATGTCATAAGGCTAAACAGACAAGGGAACCTTTCCTTCTTAGTGATCATAAGACCATATGTTTAGGTGATATTGTTCATTTAGATGTTTGGGGGCCATATAAAGTTAAGAGTAGGGAAGGGTTCATGTATTTATTGACCATGTATTTGTTAAAACGAAAAAATGAAGTTTTTGATAAAAATTTTGAATTTTAAAATTTAATAAAAACACAGTTTGATATCAATGTTAAAGTATTTAGAAGTGACAATGGGTTTGAGTTTATAAACCATTCATTTGAAAAGTTTGTCATTTCTAAAGGGATTAATCATCAAACAATTTGTGTATATACTCCACAACAAAATGGTATAGTTGAGAGAAAACATAGGCATTTACTTAATGTGTCTAGATCCCTCATCTTTCAGGAGGGATTGCCTTTGAACATGTGGACTGAATCTGCTCTAACTGCTGTTTACTTAATCAACAGGATACCTAGTGCTGTTCTCTCTGGAAAAAATCCTTATGAAATGATTTATAAAATTGAACCTAGTCTCTCTCTTTTTAAGTCTTTTGGCTGCTTATGTTTTTCAACTGTGCTGAATAATAATGACAAGTTTGCTGCTAGATCTGATAAATGTGTTTTTATAAGATATTCTTTTACAAAAAATGGTTATAAACTTAATAACATTAAAACTAAAACTGTTTTGTTTTCCAGGGATGTGAAATTTTATGAAACTGTGTTCCCTTTTAAAAATGATACATTGAAAAAGGATTTGGTTTTTGATGTTAATGATGGTAATAGTTTAACTTTTTTGATCAAGCAGTAAATAAGTCTAACGAGCCATATGATGATAAGAGAGACAATAGGATAGGTGATAGTGATGGCATTAGTATGTCTCATGACTATGCTGATGTATCCACTGATACATTACCCACAGTTACCAGTCAGAGGTGTAATTACAAAGTCTCTAATTAAACATAGTAATAGTAGCCATATGACTTAGGCAGCAGTGGTGAAAGTCCAAATGGAGAGGATGCAACATTATATGATAATGAATATGAATCTGAGGGTGAGGACTTTGTGGATTTTTATGAGTTATTTGAGTCTAATCAAAATATTAATCCAAAGGGATGAGTTCTTAGGAGATCTAGTAGACAACATAAAATGCCTGCTAGGTTTGATAACTATGAGTTGGATAAAAAGGTCAGATATGATAGTAATGCTGTTGTTATTGTTAGTTATGCTAATCTGTCTACATAAAACTATGTGTTTTCTGATAACTTGAATAAAATTCATGAGCCTAAGTCATATAGAAGCTGCAAGTGATCCTAGGTGGATTGAGGCCATAAATTTAGAAATGGAAGCCCTTAATAATAACAATACTTGTGAAATTACAGATTTACCTAAAAATAGAAAAGCCATAGGAAGTTAATAGCTTTTTAAAGTCAAATACAAGTCCAATGGGGAGGTAGAAAGGTTTAAGGCAAGGTTGATTTTCAAAGGGTTTGGTCAAAAAGAGGGTATTGACTATGAGGAGACTTTTTCTCTTGTAGTGAAAATTATTACGGTCAAGTGTTTACTTAGTGTTGCTGTTAGCAATAAGTGGCATGTTTATCAACTTGACATTAATAATGCCTTCTTGTATGGTGAGTTAAGTGAAGATGTCTATATGCAATTACCTAAAGGTTATTTTTTTAAAAAATGATAACAAAGTTTGTAAGCTCACTAAGTCTTTGTATGGGTTTAATCAAGCCCCCAGGAAGTGGAATAAAAAGTTAACTCAAGTTTTAAGTGATGTGTCTTTATACACTAAGTCAAAATATAATACATTTAGTGTGTTACTAGTGTATGTAGATGATATCATTGTTACTGGGAATGATATAACAAAAATTAATAAATTCAAAGAATACTTAAGTTCTAAATTCAAAATAAAAGATCTTGAAAAACTTAAGTATTTTCTAGGTATAAAAGTTTTAGAATCTAGTAGTGGTCTTTGTTTAAATCAAAGAAAATATTGCATGGAATTATTGTTTGAATATGGTATGCTAGCATGTAAGCATGCTAAGGCTCCTATTCCTGATTAATCTAAGAAAAAGAATGATAAAAAGGAGCCTGAAATTGATGCTGCTCTTAGCAATATTACATGTTATCAAAAAATTATGGGTAAACAGATCTATCTTACTCTAAATTGGCCTTATATTTCCTATGCTGTTCACTGCCTTAGTGAGTTTATGCATGCTCCTTGTCAGTCTCATCTTAAACTTGCTTTCCATGTCTCAAGATATCTTAAAAGTTCTCCTGGAACTGGTATATCTTTTGAACATGGAACTGGTATGAACTTATGTGCTTTTGTTGATTCTGATTGGGCTAAGTGCAAAATTACTAAAAAGTCTATAACTTGGTGTGTGGTTTATTTGGGAAGCAATCTTGTTTCATGGAAAAGTAAAAAATAGTCTGTTTTAGCTAAATCATCAGCTAAAGCTGAATATAGAGCTATGAACAGTGTGACTTGTGAAATCATGTGGATTTTAAAAAATCTTAAGTGATTTGAATATTAGTGTGAATCGGCCCGTTTCTGTTTGCTATGATAGCAGTTATGCTACCATGTTTACTAGAAGTTCCTTGTCATCCATAATCCCTAAAGAAGGGAGAAAATTGGCTAACATTGTGATCAAGAAATAGATGCTATCTACCTTTTTGTCCCAATCTGCATCATCATTAGACATGTTTGTACGTAGTTAGATCCAATGGTAGCTTCATTGCTATTTCAATAAGTGTGATAGAAACATCATTGAGAATGAAAAGTTTGTTCGGAAACCAGAGTTTGCATTGTCTAAATCCTTGGAAGGAATCGGCTGCCATTGCAAGAGTGCAAGCCAAAGATGCTCCAACAACATACAACCCCAGTACCCCACTTACAGCATGGCATCCTTGATATTTATCAATGACATAATTTCTTCGCCAGAAGAAAAATAAATAAGGATTGTACTTAAATTATTTAGTATGCAACACTTAACACAAGTTTGAGATATATATTCTAATAAATCAGAAAAGTTACATAGCTAGACTATCTATGTAAGTTCATCGAAAGAGCGATTAAATTTCTATATATTTCCAATGTTTTCTCGGCTTCACATTTGGCTTTCAAGGGCCGGTGCTGCTAGATAATTAACACATTGACTTGACCCCAAAGTAAACGCATGCAATGAAATTCTTGGAATTTCTTCTTACAACAATAACTAAAAAGGTTCATTTAAAGTACTTTATGTGGCACCGAGCAATCTAAGCCATACAAAGTTTTTTTTTCTTTTCAAATATCTTTTTATTTTATTTTAGGGACTAATTTTTAAATATGCGTCCAACATTACATCTTTTTTCTTTTATATACATTGAACTATTCATTTTCCTACTACATAAGTCATTGTTTACGATGCATAAGGCACCTTGTCTCGAGAGGGTTCTAGGGTCTATCTCCATTCTAGATGTAAACCCTGTACAATTTAGTTTAACATGTTCTAAGGAACACGAATGACATGGGTTTCCAAGATATACAACCAGTTGACCTGGTCGATCGGTTGGCTCTTGAAGGATTGTGAGTCTACAAGCTTCACTATTCTCATGCAATACATCTGCGTAATTACACACATTATGTTACGAAACAAATATGAAACATGATAATGATGCGGGTTTCCAAGAAACGCACGTAACTGACCTTGTCGATGGCTTTGTTCTTGAAGGAACACGAGATGACAATGGTCGTTTTCTTTGCATCACATCTGCACAATTCCATAAACATCATGTTTAGAAATGTATATAGAAGTATGAAACATAATTGTAGCAATATAAAAGTTGGTATACCTTTGGTCATAAGGCTCATAAGGCAAATGATAGCTATACAAAGGAGTTTCACCATGGTTGTCATTGAGTTGGAATATGATTTTTGGAACCACGACCATATGGGTTATGTTTAAGCATCATCTTTTGTGTAAATTAGCATTTATTAAACTTATTTTTTCTATATTTATACTATTTAATGATTGTAATTATAAAAAGTGTTGTTAAACATGGAATATAGCATGAAACACACATCTAGCCACCAAAAACCCTAATCATAAAAAACCTTAAATCGATCGATTCTACTACCTCCCTTGTGCGGTGATTGTTATAACCCCTGTTTATCAAGATCAACACATGTTGTTTGATTTCTAAACGAGCATGTTAGGCAATTTCCTACCTTGGGACCATAGGGATTCGATTGATATTTTAGGTTTTTTCTTTTGTTTCGTTACAAGTCCTATTCCTTTTATGAATATTTTTCTTTTCATAGTTGTCGCTTCTTTTTCTTTATTGGTCATGGGTGATGATGATTGGCAAGAGGTTACGAGGAGGAAACACAGGTCGGTATTTCATCGACTCAAATTCCCAAACTCAAGCACCTCTAAGGCAGATGATTTAGCGAATATCTCTCTATCTGTGTATGTGTCCAACTTCCCTTCACATCTCTCTGTTAGAGAGCTTTGGAACATATGTGGTAAGGCGGGGACATTGGTGGACGTTTATATTGCCAAACACATGAACGCTTTGGGGCAGATGTTTGGATTTTGTCGCTAGATTAAGGTGTCTAATCAGGAAAGCTTTATTAATTTACTTTCCAATGTTTGGATCGATTATCTGCGATTATATGCGAATGTAGCTAGGTTTGATTGGAAGTTGGATAGGAAGCCACCCAATGCTAGGGTTTAGGTTGTGAAACCTGCCCATGCAAGCCCTAAGGTCACTCCTAAAGCAATGATGGCTTCATCGTATGTTAATGTAGCCAAGGTCTCTTCTAATCGTGAATCCAAAACCACCAATACCGTGCATAAAGGTGTTGGTACAAACATGCCTTCAATTATATTGTGGTAGGACAAACCTAATGATTTACTTGTAGCTTTACTTGGGTGTTATAAAGATTTTCGAGCAATTGCTAACACTAGAAACATGTGCCGTAATGAAGGTTTTTTGAACATAGATTTTAAGTATTTGGGTGGTTTGTGGGTTCTATTCGATTTTAAATCCTTAGATGCTAGGGATAAATTCCTTAATCACAAAGTTATTTTGACACGGTTCTCTACATTGAAACCTTGGTATGATGATTTTGTGGCAGATGAACGCCTTATTTGGCTGGAGGTAGAAGGTGTTCCTATTCGTGCTTGGGATAATTAGGTCTTCAATCAGATATGTAGCAAATGGGGTGAAGTCATCTTCATAGATGATACTGATATGAGCTATAGGCTTAGCAAAAGGCTATGCATTAAGTCGACCCATACGCACTTGATTTTGTGTCTATCATGGTAACTTTGAATAATGTCACCTACACCATTCGGGTTAGGGAACTTTATAGTTGGATGCCTACCTTTGTTGCTCCTGATAATGAAAGCGATGAGGAAAAATTTGTCGGAGAATATGACAAGAATGAAGAAGAGTCTATAGAGGAAAATGATATTAAATCGGCTGCGGATACCATGGTCGATGCCGAGATTAAAGATTTTGTAAAAGATGAGGATATTGGGGAGAAGGCTCAGGAAACTAATCATGCTTCTTCTAAACCTGATGGATGAATGAGAAACCTTCTGATAGTGATCCATTCGAACTTGACCATCTCATTAAAAAGAGTGGTAAACCTTAAAAACCGTGTCACTCTGAGACACCTAAATATCTGCCAGGTTTTTCATCTAATTTTAGAGGTGATCATGTTATTTCAGATTCCATTCATAACCTATCCGACGGAGGGAAAATCAAGAAACCTAGTTTCTCTATGCTTAAGCGCTTGGAGGAAACGATTAGAGTCGGTTTGGCTTTAGGACTCAATATGGAAGGATGTGAAAAAACTCTTGCTTCCTTTATTACTGAGAAAGGAGATAATGTAGTGAATAAATGAATTGCATCTCTATTAATTCCCAAGGTCTTAGAGACCTTAATAAACAAAGGTGGCTTTGTGATTTATGTCATGTTAATAATGTTAATTTCTTAGCTATTCAAGAGACCAAGATGCTTCAAGTTGATCTTTGGATGCTTCGGTAGATTTGGGGTAATGTCCACTTTGATTTTGCTTCTACTTTAGCTCATGGTTTGTGAGGAGGCATTATATGTTTATAGAATTCTTTGGTCTTTCGTAAGTCTCATATTGTTTGTAACGATAATTATGTTGTCATTGATGGCTTGTGGATTCTTAATGATGTTCAAGTTAAGTGGATCGTGGTGTATGATCCCTAAAGTTTATCTAGTAAAATCACTCTTTGGTCTACTTTGTCGAACTTGCTTGATAATTGGGATGGTATCTCGATTATCATGGGCGATTTTAATGAAGTTTGAGATGAGGGTGAAAGATATGGTTTGGTTTTTTGTGATAGGCAAGCAAGGTTTTTTAATGAGTTTATTGCAGATAACTCTCTTATTGATATTCCTTTAGGAGGCTATAACTTCACTTGGACGAATAAATAGGGGACAAAAATGAGTAAGCTTGATCGTTTCTTGGTTTTCGAGAGTTTTTATGAGGTGTTTCCCCATGGTACAGGTCTTGTTTTGGAGAAGGGTATTCTGGACCATCGCCCTATTCTTCTCAAAGAATCTATTATGGATTATGGCCCCACTCCTTTCTGGTTCTTTCATTTTTGGCTGGAGATGGATGGTTTTCATGACTTGGTGGCTCAGACTTGGAATAATAATGGTATAGTCGACAGGAATGGTTTTATTTTATATAAAAAGAAGCTTCAAAACCTCAAAATGGTCATTTGGGTATGGATAGCTTCTCAAAAGGATGATACTTACACGTTAAAGAAAGAACACCATCATAGGCTTTCTATAATTGATTCAAAAATCGATCAAGGTTGTGCTAGTGAGGCAAATTTCATGAATCGACGTGATTCTCTATCTATCTTGGGTGATATGGATCGTCTTGAAGCCAAAGATTATGCTCAAAAAGCTAAAACAAGTTTTTTTCATGGAACGCTAAAGAAAAAAAGAAGGCAGTTAGCTATTAGAGGTATATTGAAGAATGGTGAATGGATTGAAGCTCATGATATTGTTAAAGAGGATTTTTTGATGCATTTTTGCAATCAGTTCAAGAAGCCCATTAGCCCTCCTACTGTCATCTATTCGTTGTCTTTCAACCCTCTTTCCTAAACTCACCATGACTATATAAAGCTTCCCTTCTCTCGCGATGAAATTAAAAGGGCAGTTTGGGATTATAGTGGTGATCATTCCCCAGGCCTCGATGGTTTCACTTTTTATTTTTTTACCACTTTTTTGGACATCATTGAGGAGGACACAGTTCGTTTTGTACAAGAGTTTTCCATCTCTCACGAATTTCCTAAAGGGTGCAATCCTTCTTTCATTGCTTTAATCCCGAAGGTTCCTAATGCCAAGTTTGTTTATGATTTTCAACCTATTAGTCTAATAGGGTGTCAATACAAGATCATTGGTAAACTTTTAGCTAATCGACTTAGTAATGTTATTGAAGATTGTGTTAGTCCCGTTCAATCGACTTTCATCAAGGGAAGGTATATACTTGATGGGACTCTCATATTGAATGAAATCTTGGCCGAGTATCGACATCAACATAAAGTGCTTCTTCTTTTTAAAGTTGATTTGAGAAAGCCTTCGACTCGGTGCGTTGGGATTTTCTAGACAAGGTTATAGAAAAGATTAGTTTTGGTATTAAATGGCGCTCATGCATTTCAGGTTGTGTTCATAATGCTCGATCCTTAATTCTTGTTAATGGCTCTCTGACTAAGGAATTTGAGTTATTTAAGGGCCTCTAATAAGGAGATCCTTTATCTCCTTTCCTTTTCATCTTGGCGATGGAAGGCTTACATTCCCTTACGTGTAAGGCCAAAGAGTTAGGATTATTTAAAGGTGCCTTTATCGGGCGTGATAACACGAGCGTTTCTCACCTTATGTATGCCGATGCTGTGATTTTTTTTGGTGAATGGTCTTGGGTTAACACCTAAAATCTTATTAGCATGCTTCGTTGTTTCTTTCTTATTTCAGGGCTAAAGACTAATGTTGACAAAAGTAACGTCCTTGGTGTGGGCGTTTCAGACAAGGAGATCTCTCAAATGGCGCGTATTATTGGCTGTGGAGTATCGAAACTCCCATTTAAATATTTGGGTGTACCAGTCGAATGTAACATGAGTTGATGTGTTAATTGGAATGCGGTTACTTAGATTTTTACTTCCAAACTCTCCTCTTGGAAAGCTAGGCTTCTCTCCGTTGGGGGTCGTCTTTTGCTCATTAAGGTGGTGCTTGGTAATCTTCCTACTTACTTCATGTATATATACTTGATGCCCATTTCTATCCGTTCAAAACTTGAATCGATGCGTAACAAGTTTTTTGGAGGAGCGGATCAGAATGATAGTAAGATGTCTTGGGTTAAGTGGGAGAAATGCTTGTCGAGTAAAATAAAGGGCGGGCTTGGTATTGGTAGCATATACAGGCTCAACATTGGTCTTTTGTTCAAATGGATTTGGCGGTTTCTTACTCACCCTTCTGATTTATAGGCTCGTGTCATTAGGAGCATTTATGGCCATAATGGAGGCGTTCTCAATGATACGAATCGATGGCTTAAGCAAACTACCTGGGGCTCTATTTTTTCATCGGTTAAACATATTAAGGATAAAGGTATTGATTTCTTTCCTTATGTTCTCGTAAGCTGGGCAATGGTGAATCTACTCGGTTTTAGGAAGATACATGGTGGGAAATACACCTTTTAAATTACAATTCCCTCAGATTTATAATCTGGATACCGAAAGGAATTATCTAATTGTCAATAGAATTCCTTTGCTCCATTCTGACTGGAGTATGGTTCTTAGGCGTATTCCTAGGGGAGGTGTGGAATCGAATCAATTTGAGGCTCTTAAAGCTGCCATTGGGAACGTGTTTCTCACGGATCAAAGTGATACTTGGCAATGGACTCTCGATGTTGCTGCGGGGTACTCGATGGCTTCTGCTCGAGTTTTAGTAGATGCATAGTGTTAGAGGCAGGCCTTGTGGCCACTAGATGAAATCGACATATTCCTATTCAAGTCAACGTGTTTCTTTGGAGATTAAACCTTAATAAGCTTCTATCTAGGGTGAACTTAGATAGGAAGGGAATCAAGGCTGGTTCTTTATTATGTCTTATGGTATGTGCTCAAATACACATACCTTTTACCTAATAAAACGACCCTAAATGACCTAAAACAAATGAAAAATACAATGTATATGTGTGTTTTGGTTATTGTGCTGTACAGGTAACGAATATCCACAAAAAGAGGA
Source organism: Tanacetum coccineum (assembly GCA_026074375.1). Lineage (NCBI taxonomy): Eukaryota > Viridiplantae > Streptophyta > Magnoliopsida > Asterales > Asteraceae > Tanacetum > Tanacetum coccineum. The sequence goes on along the minus strand of BQNB010080016.1, from coordinate 15,064 downwards.
AAAATGAAGCAAAAAGAACAAAACCGGGCACGAGATTGGAATGAGCGTGAAAAGTCAAAGCCAAAGATGAAGTCTAGATAATGGGCCAACCTAAACCCAAATTAATGGGCCAAGTTAGCCCATTAAGCTTAAAGACTAAACCTTATAAGCTTATAAGCCTAAAATCCAAACTCTTAAATCAAAATCTGGCCTAATCCCTATACCCGGACCCAAGTCAAACTTATAACAAAAAAAAGGGTCAAGAGTTACTGTTTATCTCCTCCATTTCCCTCCTTTACAACACAGAGCACACAGGGTAAATCCCACTCCTTACACACACGTTCATTGCTTCTAGAAGAAACCCTCTGACACACCTGACAATCACTTATGACATGCTGGCAATCCCTAAGAACCTCATTGGCTAAGAAAACATGATGTTGATCTAAGGGTGGATTAATGATTGAATCTGAATCAAGGGCTTGGATTTGAGCTTAAAGACGCTCCTATTGCTTCTGGATCCTTCTCCCCTCATCTATAAAAGGAGGCTCAATCACACAGAGATAATCATCTAGAGTAGGAGTAGGAGTAGTGTAGAGTAGCTTATTTTCAGCTTATTTACTTTTTATTGTAATCTCCTTTTCAATCTTGTAACCTTTTCATTATTAATAAAAGTTCTTTGTTCCTTAAAAGTTTTATGTTAAATTCATGTTTCATTTTATGCAATTTCAATTAAGATGCGTTTTGAATTAATTTGATAAGCTCTATAAGCTCTCTGGTTACTATAAAAGCTACTTCTTACTCAGTTAAACTCTCTTAAGCTCAACCGAATAAGAATTTCACTTTAACTCCCTCAAAATTACCTCAAATCATATTTTGGATGATAAGCCAATAATGGATGGGCTTATGGACCTTACGAGCTTGTTTTTAACAAGTTGGAGCTTGTAGATAAGCTCTGTTGAGCATATTAGATCCCTGTTTGAGCTGGGATCAAGGTACTTCTCATTTTCGCTTTTATTTAGCTTAATTACTGTTTAGCTTTTCATATTGCTTATTTGTGCTAATTTTTCTATTAGTTTGTGCTTATTTGTCTTAGTTATGCATAATTCATAATCTGTTTTTACTATTTGAAGCTTGATTTGATCTGTCTTAGTTTTTAATTGGATTATCAAGTTTATAAGGAGTGTTTGGGTTATGATTGAAAATGGGTCAAATGAGGTGTTAAACTGTTTTTAGTTTTCAAATTTGTTTTAAGTAGCTCTTATTAAGTCTATGATTTAGTTTTTATAAGCCTAAAAGTAGTTTTGATAAGTTTTTAGTTTGTTTGATCAAATCTCAAGTCTGCTAGTTTTAACATCATTCAAAACTATTTAAATCTTTGATTTATAAAAGTAAGCTTTAGTTGTAGTATTTTGTGATCAATTTGAGCTCCTTTTACATCTTAATGCATCTGTTTTGAAGTCATATAGACTCTTTAAAAGTTTTAGTTAAAAACAGTCAAATAGGTGGTATTGGTTCAAGCAGAATAGCTTAATGTGAAGGTCGTTTTAGTCATTAATCTAGCTTTTGATTGTTTAAATCTTTGTTAAACCTAGCTAATTGTAGTCTAAAGTTAATATGTTTTATGTTTTTAGTTTGTCAATTTGCTTTTAAGTGTCTTAATTCTAGTCTGCAAGTAGTCAATAATTTTCAAAAAGCTAATTTTTTTTAGTTAAGTCTGTCATTTTCTACTGCCTTTTCTAGCTTATTTTCTTGTCCAATTTTCTTATTTCTAGCTTCTAAGTGTTCTTTGGATATGAACCTTAATATGTTTTGAGTTTTCATCTTATTTCAAGTGCTTAATTGTTCTCAATCTTAGCTTAAAGTTGGTCAAATTTCTTTAAAAGCTGTTTGTTTATGTATGGTGTCCTTTTAACTTTTAAGTGCTTTTCAGCTGAATTTGTTTTCTTATTTTTATTCATTAGTTCTTATTAGGTTCAGCCTTAGGTCTATTGTTAGCTTATTTAGTTTTCTTGTTGCTTATTCAGTCTTAAAAAGGCAAACGGTTTTAGCTTATTGTCTTATAGTTAAATTTAGCCAAATTGTCACTTTTAATTTGCTTTTTCTGGCTTATTTTTAAGTTTTGTCAAAAAGTTATTTTTATTAAAAGTGCTTAGTTTTTTTTATTTAATAGCTTTTTCAAAAGAAAAAAAATGTTTTTTTCAAAAAGAAAGGTCACAGGGTTCGAACATGTAACCTCTCCTTCACAACACATGCACCTTACCAACAGCCCTGGGGTCTTTTTCGTTTACTACTTTGCTCCATTTAATTGTTATAGTCTTTTTAGAATTAGCTTATTTTGCTTATTAGATTTATAACAGCTTATCTGTTTAAGCTTATTTAGTAGTTTTTCTTTAAAAATATCCTTTTTAGCTTATAGAATTTTTATAAATTTTCTAAAAAAATTTAGGATTTAGTTTTATATTTTTAATTTCACTTTTAGTATTATTTAGTTATTAAAATAGTTTAAAGATTCAAAAAAATATTTTCTGATTTTAAAAAAATAGTTTAATGCATTTTAGTTTAAGAAATTTGCATTTTTAGTTTTTAGAGTTTATTTTGATAATTTTTTGTTTATCCGTTAGTCGTTAATTAATCGTTAAGTGTTTAAATGTCATTAGGTTTTTAATTTACTTTAATTTCTAGTTTAGCATGCCTTTGATTTCTTTCCTTTTGCGTTATTAGATTTAGAAATCAATCCAAAACTTAAATGACAATCAAGCTCGATTCCCGATATGAACGTGAATTTCCATTCACCTCTTACCGAGAAGAACGATACCCGTGTTGATTACTTATTATTCTTTTCTAAGAGTAATATGTATGATATTTAGCTTACGTATATGTATTTTGTATATTATATGTATTATATATATTTGAGGGTTATTTGTTTGATACGTATAAAAAATGATTATCAAAATGGTGCCGCTGCCGGGGAGAGGTGTAGCGATTTTTGCCAGATTGTTAGTGTTCGAGCCTTGAAGATCCTTTCCCCGTGAAAGTTTCATTTTATTTTATATAAAAATATACAAAAATATTTTACACTTCTATTCTTATTTTCTTTTATTTTAAATGTCCATTTGTTAATTGTCGTTTCGGCTCATCTTTAGTTAACAAACTAAAAGAGAGGTATAAGGAGGGTCGATCATACGAACTTCCACCCAAAAGGAGAAGGTTTTTAAAAAGCTTCACGCTTACCCGCTCCTCCGCTTCTTTGTGCGTTTTCTAGAGAGCTACCGTGCACTTTTGAATATCGGTTACCAAAAATATTTTTCTTTCTTTTCTTTTCCTTATGTATTATTTTAAAAATCTATAAATATTCTTCTCTATCCTCTTAATCGTTTAATTCTTATTCTCTCTAACCCTCTTATTTGATAATTCTTCACCATGTCTTGGTTATCAAGGTGCTCGTGGTGTGAAGGTCGGTTTAACAGTGGAAATTGTCAGCATTATACCAATGTGAGTTTCAGAGATGAGCCCGTCTATGACTCTAATCCAAATTCAACTCCTGATTTTTCTAACCCACTTCCACACCACAACTACGAGACCGACTTGAGGTCCAACACGGGAGCAGCTTTTCAAGCAGAATTTGCAAAATTTCAGCAGAACTTTAAATGATTTATGGCTCAGCTGAGTTGCTCACACTGTGGTGGTCTTTTTAACGGTGGAAATTGTCCAGGTTGTAGCATTGTAGGAGCCGGAAACAAGTTTGTCTATGACCCTAATCCTTTTCCTTATAATAATACACCCGACTTTTATGATCAACCACCACAGCACCATATCGAGACATACTCGTGCGAGTTATGTGGGAACGATTCTCACTATGGTTATGATTGTCCACCTCGGGTCCCGCTTGTCTATGGACAGGAAACGAGTTACAATTAAAACTTTAGTGATAATTATTATCCATAAAATTCACCGAGTTGTCCATAACAATACTTTTGCTGTGAAAACTGTGAGGGTCCTCATGAAAGTTTTCAATGTCAACCGATGAATCAAAACTATTTTGAGCCTAACTATTCTGGTTTTGACCAACCCCCGCAATATTCCATCAATCATCAGCCTCCGAGTATTCAAGAGAACCTTAATAAGCAAAAGATGAATGAACTACTTCAAATGATGCAATCATTTTGTAAAAAGTTACTTCAACAAAAGCAAGCGGCTAGCATCGATCAATCACCTCTTCAAGAAATGAGTATCCAAGATATGGAGGATCTAAAGCAGCATTATTTAGATGAAATGTTAAGTTTAAATAATGACTTACAGATTAATGATTATCGTAATGAGAAAATAGATATTCGTTTTAGAAGGGAATGTGAAAGTATGATTGATGAGCTTAAAGGTAAATTCAATGGAATGAGTATTGAGATTAATAAAAAGAAAGAGCTTCAGCATCTAGAGCAGGTGGCTAATCTTAGTACTTATCCTTCGCAACGTTTCAAATCTTTTTGCTATTATGTCGATGATGACTATGATTACGAGAAGAGTATTATTCCTTTGAATGCAATTGATTCTCAAATACCTCCGTCTAATGCAATCACACCCGTCTTACCGACCATAGAGCCCGAGGACTCTCTAAGTATGGGGGACAAGCATCTTACCACTATTCTTGAAAAATAATCGGACAAAGTAATAAAGTCTAGTGTTGAGAACTTTGTCCCAATCCCAAGAGAGTCCGAGGACTTAACCGATTACGAAAGTGAGTGCGATATGCCCGTTTGTGATGATTCTTCTTCTAAGAATGACGGTTTAGATGATATCATTTCTATTCCACTAGGAAAAGAAATTGATCACTTAGATGCCATACCCGATTCAGTATAATCTTTGCTTAATCGTGCTAATTCGATAATTTTTCTTATCGAGGAGTTCGCCGATGAACTCGCTCCTATCGATCCAATTCCACCGGGAATTGTTGAAGTCGATTTAGATCCGGAAGAAGATATTCGAAAATTGTTGAATGATGATTCATCTACTCACTATTCGGAAAAACTTAATTCTAAGATTCCTGATGCTATTATTGAATCTTTCTCCCCATCTCTTATCCCCGTCTAGGATAGTGACTCTCTTATGGAGGAGATCAATATATTTCTAACTCCGAATGACTCGATACTACCGGGTATTGAGAATGACGACTATGACTCGGAGGGGGATGTTCTTTTTCTTAAAGAATTACTTAACGATGATTCTATTTCCCGTCCTGAGTATGAATCATTTCACATTGATTTTTATAATGTTCCATCATCTCCTCGTCCTCCTGAAAAACCTCCAGATGAGGATGTTTACTTTGATATTGATCCCGATACGAGAGTTTTGACTACAAAAGTGGTGGATGATATTTTTGATAATTCGACAAGAGAACTTTATGTTCATGTGCCTAATGTTTTACCCACCCTTCCCACCCTTTATCCAGTGTTTGACACTTTGCTTCCATTTTCATCCAAACTGGTGCGCATATAATGTCCATGTAGTTTGTCTTCCACGTGTTTAATCCCTAATTTCACGATGATATGAGAGAGTCAAGCTGAGACTCGCACATAAACAAGCCGCTCGTGGGTGGCAAACCATGCTTTCCTTAGTTGGTAGTTATATTAGTAGTCTGTAGTAATGAATAAGTGTGACGTGAGGAGGCTCGCCTCTTCCTTTCTCGTGTTTTGTGTTTTGTGTTTTATGTCCAGGATTTCTCGGATTATGAAGACTCTCGTGCTCGTAGTTTTGTCCATCGTTCACTCGATCTTCGATCCTTAGCATGCTTATAAATGGGAATCTGATATCCTAGATCTTATTGATTAACGTTTATCTATTAGCATAATTAATAAACGGCTTTAGATTTGCGTAGAGTGACCCTTAATATTTGGATTATGCCTTGAAATTAGTATGGGGTGACAGTCTCACATTGAGGACAATGTGTAGTTCTAGTATGGGGGGATCTTTTGATTTGATCTTACTTGCATTTGCCTTGTCTTCACGTAACCCTGTTTTTGCCACAAAAAATATGTGATTTTAGGCCAAATTAAAAAAAAAATTCAAAAATAGAATAAGTGTTTTGACACGTAGTTTTGTCTTTTTGAGCATAAATTTTGACTTGATCGAGCATTTTGCGCTCTAGCTTGCCCTTAATTATCATAAATTTAAGATTTTGCTAAGTTTTTATACAAGTAGCTTTAAAATCGCGAGTTCTAGCTTGAAAGAGCCAGAGTTTGCAAGTTTCATAATAGACTTTAATTATGCAAAGCTTGTTTATTAGACTAAGCATTCGCGATCTTTTTATTAAATATGTTAAATTTGTGGAAGAACGAGAAATGATAGAGTTAAGTATAAGTTAGATGCTAAACTGGGTAGTTGGATCTCTTTAGAGCTCATAAAAGTTAATTGTGGCTTTTTTCTCCCACTAGCTTAATAAACATTTATATAATTGTTGAATAAATAAAGTTACTTTAGGTTTTTGCGATTCTTAGTTTAAATCACTTCGTAGAGATTCCTTCTGGTGAAATTAAGGTACACATCGAGGTTTTGTCAGTGTTGTAGGGAAATAGGCTACCGATTCCTGACGGCTCGCTACCGTTGTCTAGGTAGTTAAAAGACCACAGGACTTGAAAATTGGCTATAATAATAATAATGTAATAAACCAAAGCCGAAATAAGACTTCTGGATCATGGTCGGCTCGCATACCGATGTGACGGTCGTTTAAAGGGTGGAGTTAATAATTAAATTATTATGAACTGTGGGCAGATAAGGTTTTACTGTTCTGTGGGTGGTCGGATGACGTGTGGCAATTTATAAATTAAGGGCACATAGTAATTATAATCCGAGCAATCTAATAAAAGTTTGTTGCATCTGGTTGTTCGCTGCCGAGTGGCAGCCTTCTTAAAGGTAAGGAATTCCCAAGGTCGAAATAAGATCCTTGACATGGTCGGATCGCATACCGATGTGGCAGTTGTTTAAAGGACCGGGGGGTTTAATAATGTTGCTATAATAATAATAATAAGAATAAAGCCAAATTTTGACTTCGGGGTTATCTAAATAAAGCCTCCGGGCTCTGGGACTCGTAGTTGAGTTGCTTCGGATAAAATAAAAAGGATAACCCCTATATCATGCGAAATTAGAACCTTAATGTGGACCTTATTCTCATCAAATCGTCTCTTTAGGAAAGGATTTCAAACTAATTATGGTCTAAACCGGTTTTACTTTATATGAATAAGAATTTAATTTATTTGTCACCAATAATAATAATAATCTTTAGAGGATATAGGAATAAGGGAGCAGAAAGTAACTATGCATACACAATTAGCTTTTATGAGTAGTGTTAGCATCTTAAATTGTATTTAACAATGATTTCGTTTTTAAGCTTGGTTTGGGGCGGGTGAAAAATCAAGGACGATGAATTTATCCTTTTAGTGTTTCTTGTTCTGTGATCCTTAAAGTTATGATATGTATGAATGATAATAATAAATGCATAAAAATGGTAAAACAAACAGGGCGTTTCAAAACTATTGATTTCTTAATCCCCTTAGATGAACACTTAGCTACTTTTCGAGGTGATTAGTTTAGAGGAATTGGAATTTTTTGTTTTAAGCGTGTATTTATAACATTGCGTGAGGATACGGCAATAGCTTAGTATGGGGGATTTTGGTATGTGCTTAAATACACATACCTTTTACCTAATAAAATGACCCTAAATGACATAAAATAAATGAAATATACAGTGTATATATGTGTTTTGGTTATTGTGCTGTGCAGGTAACGGATATACGCAAAAGGACGAAAAACAAAGAAAAAAAAATAAAACCGGACACGAGATTAGAATGAGCGTGAAAAGTCAAAGCCGAAGACGAAGTCTAGATAATGGACCAACCTAAACCCAAATTAATGGGCCAAGTCAGCCCATTAAGCTTAAAGACTAAACCTTATAAGCTCATAAGCCTAAAATCCAAACTCTTAAATCTAAATCTGGCCCAATCCCTATACTCAGACCCAAGTCAAACTTATAACAAAAAGAGGGTCAAGAGTTACTGTTTATCTCCTCCCTTTCCCTCCTTTACAACACAGAGCACACAGGGTAAATCCCACTCCTTACACACACGTTCCTTGCTTCTAGAAGAAACCCTCTGACACACATGACAATCACTTATGACACGCTGGCAATCCCTAAGAACCTCATTGGCTAATAGGATGTGGTGTTGATCTAAGGGTGGATTAATGATTGAATGTGAATCAAGGGCTTGGATTTGAGCTTAAAGACTCTCCTATTGCTTATGGATCCTTCTCCCCTCATCTATAAAAGGAGGCTCAATCACACAGAGATAATCATCTAGAGTAGGAGTAGGAGTAGTGTAGAGTAGCTTATTTCCAGCTTATTTACTTTTTATTGCAATCTCCTTTTCAATCTTGTAACCTTTTCATTATTAATAAAAGTTTTTTGTTCCTTAAAAGTTTTATGTTAAATTCATCTTTTCCTTTTATGCAATTTCAATTAAGATGCATTTTGAATTAATTTGATAAGCTCTATAAGCTCTCTGGTTACTATAAAAGCTACTTCTTACTCAGTTAAACTCTCTTAAGCTTAATAGAATAAGAATTTCACTTTAACTTCCTCAAAATTACCTTAGCTTATATTTTTGATGATAAGCCAATAATGGACGGGCTTATGGACCTTACCAGCTTGTTTTAACAAGCTGGAGCTTGTAGATAAGCTTTGTTGAGCATATTAGATCCCTGTTTAAGCTAGGATCAAGGTACTTCTCATTTTCACTTTTATTTAGCTTAATTACTGTTCAGCTTTTCATATTGCTTATTTGTGCTTATTTTTCTATTAGTTTGTGCTTATTTGTCTTAGTTATGCATAATTCATATTTTTTTACTATTTGAAGCTTGATTAAATCTGTCTTAGTTTTTAATTAGATTATCAAGTTTATAAGGAGTGTTTGGGTTAAGATTGAAAATGGTTCAAATGAGATGTTAAACTATTTTTAGTTTTCAAATCATTTTTAAGTAGCTCTTATTAAGTCTATGATTTAGTTTTTATAAGCCTAAAAGTAGTTTTGATAAGTTTTTAGTTTGTTTGATCAAATCTCAAGTCTGCTAGTTTTAACATCATTCAAAACTGTTTAAATCTTCTTGCTATTATTTCGATGATGACTATGATTACGAGAAGAGTACTATTCCTTTGAATGCAATTAATTCTCAAATACCTCCATCTAATGCAATCACACCCGTCTTACCGACCATAGAGCCTAAGGACTCTTTAAGTATGGGGGATGAGCATCTTAGCACTATTCTTGAAAAAGAATCGGACAAAGTAATAAAGTCTAGTGTTGAGAACCTTGACCCAATCGCATGTGAGTCCAAGGATTTAACCGATTACGAAAGTCAGTATGATATGCCCGTTTGTGATGATTATTCTTCTAAGAATGATGGTTTAGATGATATCATTTCTATTCCACCGGGAAAAGAAATTGATCACTTAGATGCCATACCCGATTCAGTACAATCTTTGCTTAATCGTGCTAATTTGATAAAAAATTTTATCGAGGAGTTCGCCGGTGAACTCGCTCCTATCGATCCAATTCTACCAGGAATTGTTGAAGCCGATTTAGATCCGAAAGAAGATATTCAAAAGTTGTTGAATGATGATTCATCTCCTCAATCTCCGGAAAAACTTAATTCTAAGACCCTTGATGCTATTATCGAATCTTTCTCCCCATCTCTTATCCCCGTCAAGGATAGTGACTCTCTTATGGAGGAGATCGATATATTTCTTGCTCCGAATGACTCGATACCATCGGGTATTAAGAATGACGACTATGACTCGAAGAGGGATGTTCTTTTTCTTGAAGAATTACTAAACGATGATTCTATTTCCCTTCCTGAGTATGAATCATTTCACATTGATTTTTATAATGTTCCATCATCTCCTCGTCCTCCTGAAAAACCTCCAGATGATGATGTTTACTTTGATATTGAGCCTGATACGGGAGTTTTGACTACAAAAGTAGTGGATGATATTTTTGATAATTTGACAAGAGAACTTTATGTTCATGTGCCTAATGTTTTACCCACCCTTTACACCCTTTATCCAGTATTTGACACTTTGCTTCCATTTTCATCCGAAAATGAGGACAAAGTTTTCAATCATGGAATTCTCATTTCAAAAGAAGAGAATTCTCCTCATCTTTTATCTCATCAAGGCTTTAAAGTTTTTCAGCTTATTAATGATTCTGAAAGCCCGATGATGATTTATGGAGGGGACATTCCTATCTTGGATGTTCCTTATCTCTATTTCTATCCTCCTTGACCAAATCTAGTATGGGGGATCGAGTCAGGCTCAAGACTCAGTTAACAAAAATAAGCGCTTCTCGAGAGGCAACCCGTGTTCTTTCTATTTTGTAATAAGTGTGACATGAGGAGGCTCGCCTCTTCCTTTCTCATGTTTCTTGTTTTGTGTTTTATGTCCAGGAATACCCGAATTATGAAGACTCTTGTGCTCTTGGTTTTGTCCATCGTTCACTCGATCTTCAATCCTTCGCATGGTTTTATATGGGAATCCAATATCCTAGATCTTATTGATTAACGTTTATCTATTAGCATAATTAAAAAACGGCTTTAGATTTGCGTAGAGACCACTTAATATTTGAATTATGTCTTGAAATTAGTATGGGGGTGACAGTCTCACATTGTAAACAATGTGTAGTTCTAGTATGGGGGGTGGGAATCTTTCGATTCGATCTTACTTGCATTTACCCTGTCTTCACGTAATCCCGTTTTCCACCAAAAATAGTAAAAATATGCCAAAATTTAAATTTTTTCAAAAATAGAATAAGTGTTTTGACACGTAGTTTTGTCCTTTTGAGAATAAATTTTGACTTGATCGAGCATTTTGCTCTCTAGCTTGCCCCTTAACTTATATAAATTGAAACTTTTGCAAGTCTTTTATACAAGAAGCTTTAAAACGCGAGTTCTAGCTTGAAAGAGCCAAGAGTTTGCAAGTTTCCATGATAGACTTTAAATATGCAAAGCTTGTTTTATTAGACTAAGCATTCTCGGATCTTTTTATTAAAGATTTTAAATTTGCGAAGAACGAGAAATGATAGAGTTAAGTATAAGTTAGATGCTAAACATGGGGTAGTTGGATCTCTTTAGAGCTCAAAAAGGTTAATTGTGGCTTTTTACTCCTACTAGCTTAATAAACGTTATATAATTGTTGAATAAATAAAGTTACTTAGGTTTTTGCGATTCTTAGTTTAAATCACTTCGTAGAGATTACTTCTGATGAAAGTAAGGTATACATCGAGGTTTTGTCAGTGTTGTGGGGAAATAGGCTACCAATTCCTGACGGCTCGCTACCGTTGTCTAGGTAGTTAAAAGACCACAGGACTTGAAATTTGGTTAATAATAATAATAATTATGTAATAAACCGAAGCCGAAATAAGACTTCTGAATCATGGTCGGCTCGCATACTGATGTGACAATCGTTTAAAGGGTGGAGGTAATAATAATAATAAGAACTGTGGGCCGATAAAAGTTTACTGTCTCTGGTCGGTTCGCTGCCGATGTGACAGTCTTCAAAATAAGGCACATAGTAATAATCCGAGACTAATAAAAGTTTGCTGCATCTGGTCGGTTCGCTGCCGATATTGCAGCCTTCTAAAAGGTCAAGGAAATTACCGAGGTCGAAATATGACTACTGGCTCTTGTCAGTTAGGACGCCCGATGTGTTAGTTGTTTAAAATACTAAGGTTTAATAATGTTGCTATAATAATAATAAGAATAAAGCCAAATTTTGACTCTGGGGTTATCTAAATAAAGCCTCCATCTCTGGACTCGTAGTTGAGTTGTTTCAAATGAAATAAAAAGGATAACCCTTAAATCATGCGAAATTAGAACATTAATGTGGACCTTATTCTCACCATATCGTCTCTTTAGGAAAGGATTTCAAACTAAATATGGTCTAACCCGGGTTTACTTTATATGAATAAGAATTTAATTTATTTGTCACCAACAATAATAATAAAATCTTTAGAGGATTTAAGAAAAAGGGAACGAAAAGTAGCTATGCATACACAATTAGCATTTATGAGTAGTGTTAGCATCTTAACTTGTATTTAACAGTGATTTCGTTTTTATGCTTGGTTTAGGAGGGTGAAAAATCGAGGACAATGAATTTAACCTTTGGACATCTATAGATTATTCTATAGGTGCTTCTTGTTCTATGACCCTAAAAGTTATGAAAATAACAAAAGTCCAAACATTTTAGTTAGATTGCTTAAAAGAAAAATATAAAAAGTAAAAAAAGAGAAAAAGGAAAATAAGGAAAAATATAAAAATTGATAGAGAGATAAAAGTGTGTAAAATTGGTGAAACGGGGCATTTCAAAACTATTGATTTCTTAATCCCATTAGATGAACACTTAGCTACTTTTCGAGGTGATTGGTTTAGAGGGATTGGAATTTTTGGTTTTAAGCGTGTATTTATAACATTGCGTGAGGACACGACAATAGCTTAGTATGAGGGATTTTGGTATGTGCTTAAATACACATACCTTTTACCTAATAAAACGACCCTAAATGACCTAAAACAGATGAAAAATAAAATGTATATGTATGTTTTTGTTATTGTGTTGTGCAGGTAACGGAAATCCGCAAAAGGACGAAAAACGAAGCAAAAAGAACAAAACCGGGCACGAGATTGGAATGAGCGTGAAAGTTCAAAGCCGAAGACGAAGTCTAGATAATGGGCCAACCTAAACCCAAATTAATGGTCCAAGTCAGCCCATTAAGCTTAAAGACTAAACCTTATAAGCTTATAAGCCTAAAACCCAAACTCATAAATCTAAATCTGGCCCAATTCCTATACCCGGACCCAAGTCAAACTTATAACAAAAATAGGGTCAAGAGTCACTGTTTAACTCCTCTATTTCCCTCCTTTACAACACAGAGCACACAGGGTAAATCCCACTCCTTACACATACAATCCTTGCTTCTAGAAGAAACCCTTTGACACACCTGACAATCACTTATGACACGCTGGCAATCCCCAAGAACCTCATTGGCTAAAAGGACGTGGTGTTGATCTAAGGGTGGATTAATGATTGAATGTGAATCAAGGGCTTGGATTTAAGCTTAAAGACGCTCCTATTGCTTCTGGATCCTTCTCCCATCATCTATAAAAGGAGGCTCAATCACACAAAGATAATCATCTAGAATAGGAGTAGGAGTAGTGTAGAGTAGCTTATTTTCAGCTTATTTACTTTTTATTGTAATCTCCTTTTCATTATTAATAAAAGTTCTTTGTTCCTTAAAAGTTTTATGTTAAATTCATGTTTTCCTTTTATGCAATTTCAATTAAGATGCATTTTGAATCAATTTGATAAGCTCTATAAGCTCTCTGGTTAATATAAAAGCTACTTCTTACTCAGTTAAACTCTCTTAAGCTCAACTGAATAAGAATTTCATTTTAACTCCCTCAAAATTACCTCAGCTTATATTTTGGATGGTAAGCAAATAATGGACGGGCTTAAGGACCTTACCATATTGTTTTTAACAAGCTAGAGCTTGTAGATAAGCTCCGTTGGGCATATTAGATCCCCGTTTGAGCTGGGATCAAGGTACTTCTCATTTTCACTTTTATTTAGCTTAATTACTGTTCAACTTTGCATATTGCTTATTTGTGCTTATTTTTCTATTAGTTTATGTTTATTTGTCTTAGTTATGCATAATTCATAATATGTTTTTACTATTTGAAGCTTGATTTGATCTGTCTTAGTTTTTAATTGGATTATCAAGTTTATAAGGAGTGTTTGGGTTAAGATTGAAAATGGGTCAAATGAGGTGTTAAACTGTTTTTAGTTTTCAAATCAGTTTTAAGTAGCTCTTATTAAATCAATGATTTAGTTTTTATAAGCCTAAAAGTAGTTTTGATAAGTTTTTAGTTTGTTTGATCAAATCTCAAGTCTCCTAGTTTTAACATCATTCAAAACTGTTTAAATCTTTGATTTATAAAAGTAAGCTTTAGTTGTAGTTTTTTGTGATCAATTTGAGCTCCTTTTACATCTTAATGCATCTGTTTTGAAGTCATATAGTCTCTTTAAAAGTTTTGGTTAAAAACAGTCAAATAGGTGGTATTGGTTCAAGCAGAATAACTTAATGTGAAGGTCTTTTTAGTCATTAATCTAGCTTTTGATTGTTTAAATCTTTGTTAAACCTAGCTTATTGTTCTTTAAAGTTAACCTGCTTTAAGTTTTTAGTTTGTCAATTTGCTTTTAAGTGTCTTAATTCTAGTCTGCAAGTAGTTAATAATTTTCAAAAAGAAAAAATAAATAAATTAGTTAAGTGTGTCATTTTCTACTGCCTTTTCTAGCTTATTTTCTAGTCCAATTTTCTTATTTCTAGCTTCTAAGTGTTCTTTGGATATCAACCTTAATCTGTTTTGAGTTTTCATCTTATTTTAAGTGCTTAATTGTTCTCAATCTTAGCTTAAAGTTGGTCAAATTTCTTTAAAAGTTATTTGTTTATGTATGCTGTCCTTTTAACTTTTAAATGCTTATCAGCTGGATTTGTTTTCATATTTTCATTCATTAGTGCTTATTATGTTTAGCCTTAGGTCTATTGTTAGCTTATTTAGTTTTCTTGTTGCTTATTCAGTCTTAAAAAGCCAAACGGTTTTAGCTTATTGTCTTATAGTTAAATTTAGCCAAATTGTCACTTTTAATTTGCTTTTTCTAGCTTATTTTTAAGTTTTGTCAAAAAGTTCTTTTATTAAAAGTGCTTAGTTTTTCTTATTTAATAGCTTTTTCAAAAGAAAAAAAATGTTTTTTTCAAAAAGAAAGGTCACAGGGTTCGAACTTGTGACCTCTCCTTCACAACACATGCACCTTACCAACTGCCGTGGGTCTTTTTCATTTACTACTTTGCTCCATTTAATTGTTATAGTCTTTTTAGAATTAGCTTATTTTGCTTATTAGATTTATAACAGCTCTGTTTAAGCTTATTTAGTAGTTTTTCTTTGAAAATCTCCTTTTTAGCTTATAGAATTTTTATAAATTTTCTAAAAAAATTTA
>BQNB010080015.1:13234-30063 GCA_026074375.1 Tanacetum coccineum | reverse complement strand
AAGCGTGTGATAAAGTAGGTAAATCTAGAGTGGAGACGGTACCTGGCAAAGATTACATACTGCTACCATTATGAACTCAAGATCCACTATTCTCTTCTAGTTCAAAGGATTCTCTTGATGCTAGATTCAAACCATCAGGGGAGGAGGAAAAGATAGATGTTGAAGATCTAGGGAATGAAGATAGTGAGGTTTCAAGTACAGAAGAGCCAAGAGTTAATCAAGAGAATGATGGAAATGTCAACAACACTAACAATATTAATATTGTTAGTCCAAATGATAACGCTGCTGGCATAGAGGATAATGTTGTTGATGAGAATATAGTCTATGGATGTGCTGATGATCAATAGGCCTAAATTTAGAAGAAATTATCTACTTAGATGATAGATGAAGATGTTAAGTACAAGGCTGACATGAATAATTTGGACACCTTTATACTTGTCAGTCCTATTCCACTACAAGAAGTACACAAAGAACATCCATTTGAAATAAATTATTAGAGACTTAATTCAGCTCTCTCAACAAGAAGAATGACAAAGAATTTAAATGAACATGGTTTGTTTAGTTCTGTACAGCAAAGAACAAACCATAAAGACTTTCAAAATTACTTGTTTGCTTGCTTTTTATCACAAGAAGAACCCAAAAAGGTAGGTGTGCAATCAATAAAGGATACAAGCGAATAAAAGCTATTCAGGAAGAGCTTCTACAATTCAAATTACAAGAAGTTTTGGACATTAGAAGAGTTAACCTAGATGGAAAAAGAGCGTATAGGAAGACTCTAAATGGGTCTTCAGAAACAAAAAGGATGAAAGAGGTATTGTGATTAAGAATAAAGCAAGATTGGTTGCATAAGGGTACACACAAGAAGAAGGGATTGATTATGATGAATTTTTTTGCCCCTGTTGCCAGAATTAAAGCAATTAGGCTATTCTTAGCCTATGCCTCATTTAAAGACTTTGTGGTGTACCAGATGGATATCAAGAGTGTTTTTCTTTATGGTAAGATTCAAGAGGAAGTCTATGTTTGTCAACCACCAGGATTTGAAGATCCATACTTATTTGATAGAGTATACAAAGTAGAAAAGGCACTTTATGGACTGCATCAAGCTCCTAGAGCTTGGTATGAAACCTTGTCAACTTATTTGTTGCACAATGAGTTTCAGAGAGGAAAGATTGACAAGACTTTGTTTATCAGAAGGGACAAAGGTGGTATTCTGTTAGTTCAAGTATATGTCGATGATATCATTTTTGGGTCTACAAGGAAGAAGATGTGTACTGAGTTTGAGAAGATGATGCATAAGAAGTTCCAGATGAGTTCTATGGGAGAGCTCACATTTTTCTTAGGTCTGCAAGTGAAGCAGAAGGAATATGGGGATTTTCATTAGTCAAGACAAGTATGTGAATGAGATTTTGAACAAGTTTGGTTTTTCTGATGTAAAGACAGCAAGCACACCTATGGAGACCCACAAGGCTTTGCTCAAAGATGCAGATGGTGAAGATGTAGATGAACACATTTATATAGATCCATGATTGGATCATTGATGTATCTAACTTCTTCAAGGCCTAATATTATGTTTGCAGTATGTACTTGTGTAAGATTCCAAGTCAATCCTAAAGTTTCCACATCTCATGCTTGAAACGGATAATAGATACTTAAAAGGTCAACCTAAATTGGGCCTTTGGTATCTTAAGGATTCACCTTTTGATTTGGTGTCATATACTGACAGTGACTATGCAGGAGCAAGTTTAGATAGGAAATCCACAACAAGAGGTTGTCATTTCCTAGGGTGTAGGTTGATTTCATGGCAATGCAAGAAGCAGACTGTGGTTGCTAATTCAACAACTGAAGCTGAGTATATAGCTACTTCCAATTGCTGTGGACAGGTGCTTTGGATTCAAAATCAATTGTTGGATTATGGATATAACTTTATGCATACAAAGATCTATATTGATAATAAGAGTACTATATGCATAGTAAAGAATCATGTTTTTCACTCAAAGACAAAGCACATTAAGATTAGGCATCACTTTATCAGAGATTCTAATGAAAAGAAGCTTATTCAAATGATAAATATTCACACAAATCAAAATGTTGCAGATTTGCTTACAAAAGCATTTGATGTAAGTAGATTTCAATATCTGATTGCTAGTATTGGCGTGCTCAATCTTTGAAGTCTTGATTAAAGAAAGGATGTTTGGAATGGAATGGAACAACATCTAAGGATAAAATTCAAGTTAGTGCTATTGGGCTAACTTACTACTGGTAAGTATAATTAATGCTGCTAGTTGTACTTAATACTGCTAAGTTAATACTGTTAGTTATACTTACTACTGTCGTTAAAAACAATTGAGAGAAATTGTGAGAATAAAAACAGAAAGAGAGCTGTGTGATATAAAGACAGACATAGTGATTCAGTGAGTAAAAGAATTGAGAGAAATTGTAAGAATAAAAACAGAAAGAGAGTTGTGCGATATAAAAACTGATAGAGTGAATTGGTGAGTAAAAGAATTAAAAGAAATTGTGAGAATAAAAATAGAAAGAGAGCTATGTGATATGAAAACAGATAGAGTAAATTGGTGAGAAAAAGAATTGAGAGATATAGTGAGAATAAAAATAGAAAGAGAGCTTGTGAGAATCAAAATTGATGATGGAAATGCTTTTTGGAACAAAATTGGAGTTAATGCTGGTGACTCAAACTTACTACTGCTAGGCATACACTTACTACTGCCAGTGTTAGTTAATGCTTCTAGGCATACACTTACTACTGCTAGTGTTAGTTAATGCTGCTAGGCATACACTTACTACTGCCAGTGTTAGTTAATGCTGCTAGGCATAAACTTACTATTACTGGTTAAGTTAATGCTGCCAGGCATAACTTACTACTGCTGGGTTACTACTGCTGGGTTAGTTAATGTTGTTAGGCTTAACTTAGTACTGCTAGTTCAAGTTAATGCTGTTGAGGGTGATTTCATAAATACTTCGATTAAGGGTTTCCCATTCAATCACTCATCAATTCAATCTTTGTTATACCCTCTAATCATAAACCCTAACTCAATTTCATTGTTAATCATTAAAACCCAACATCAATGGCTGCCCTAAAGTTCGCTAGTTCACACAACATGGTCGTATTTTTAGATAAACCCACTGAAAGTGATGGATTCGAGCAAATTGTAGATTTTTTGAACGTACATCCTATCAAATATGAGTTAGCGGTTAATCCCACAATCTATACTTCATGTATTGAGCAATTATAGGCTACTACAAAGGTGAAAACTGTTAATGGAGAAGTGCAGATACAAGCCCTAGTGCATAAGAAGAAGGTGATCATCACTGAGGCAAGTGTAAGAAGTGATCTTCAATTAGAAGATGCTGAAGGTACTGAATATCTTCCAAATGCTACAATTTTTGAATAGTTGACACTCATGGGGTATGAAAATCTTACACAAAAGCCTACATTCTGTAAAGCTTTCTTTCACCTCAATGGAAATTTCTTAGTCCCTACAATAACTATAAATGCCTTAGTGCTAAGACTACTGCTTGGAACGAATTTAGTAGCACTATGGCCTCTGTTATCATCTGTCTTGCCACAAACAAAAAATTCAACTTTTACAAGTACATTTTTGATAATATGGTGAAGAACTTGGAGGGAGAGGTTAAATTTCTAATGAATCTAAGGTTTTGTGCAGTGATCCCTGGATAACAAGTTGAGGAATGTCGAAACATAAAGAATTCTTATGTACACTTCTCATATTCGAAGAAAAGGTCTTTGCTAACATGAAGAGGTCGGGAAACAACTTTCTATAGGGTCACACCCTTATTTTCCAACTCATGATGGTTCAAGCTCAGAAGAAGTGGGTGAAGTTCTGAGATACCAACTGTCCCCATCACATACCCACTACTAACTCAACCATCACATCTAACCCAGAAGAAATAGTCCTAGAAGGAAACAGAGGAAGGACACTAAGGTTCTTAGCCTAGTGATTCATCCTCTACTTTGACGTAGCATATGATAATGTACCTACACATTCCAATGATCCACTGCTCAGTGGTGAGGATAGACTGAAACCAAATGAATTGATGGAACTTTGTACAAACTTGTCACAAAGAGTTCTTGACTTGGAGAAAACAAAGACCTCTCAAGCTATAGAGATTACTGAATTAAAGAAGAGATTTAAGAAGCTAGAAAAGAAAGGAGGGTCAAGAACTCACAGGCTCAGAAGATTATACAAGGTTGGTAGATCTGCAAGAGTGGTTTCCTCTAAAGATGAAGGTTTGGGTAATCAGGAGGATGCATCCAAACAGGGGAGGAAAATTGATAAAATTGACCAAGATGCAGAGGTTACATTAGTTGATGAGACTCAGGGGAGGTATGGTGATAATTTGATGTTTGATACTAATGTTCTTGATAATGAAGAAGTGTTTGTAGAACAGGATATGGTAGAGAAAGAGGTTGATATGGCTGAAAAGGATGTTAGTACTGCTGATCCAGTTACTACTACTGGTGAAGTAGTTACTACAGCTAATGTTGAAGTTAGTACTGCCAGACTAACTAAAGATACTATTACAGATGAACTGACTCTTGCTCAAACTTTAATAGAGATTAAAAGTGCAAAGCCCAAAGATAAAGGAATTGCCTTCAAAGAGCCAGTAGAATCTACAACAACAACTACAACACCAATATCTTTACCAAAACCTCCATAGGACAAAGGTAAAACAAAAATGATTAAGCCTGAGAAGCCTTTGAAGAAGAAAGATCAGATTATATTTGATAAGGAGGTTGTTCAAAAACTTTAAGCTCAATTAGAAGCTGAATTGGAAGAAGAAGAGAAGCTTGTAAGACAAAGAGAAGAAGATGCAAACATTGCTGAATGGGATGATGTTCAAGCTATAATGGATGCAGATTATGAGCTAGGTGCAAGATTACAGGCAGATGAGCAAGGAGAGTTGACTATTAAAGAAAGGTCAAGATTATTTATGGAGCTTATGGATAAAAGGAAAAAACATTTTGCAAGACTTAGAGCAGAAGAGCAGAGAAGAAAACCACCAACTAAAGCTCAAAAGAGGAATCAAATATGTACTTATATAAAGAACATAGGTGGATTCACTCATAATCAGTTGAAGAACAAAATCTTTGATGAAGTTCAGAAGGCATTTGACAAGACCATGAGTTGAATAGACTCATTGTACATATGGATTCTGAAGTGGTGAAACATAGAGTGAAAGGCAGTGAGACAAGAACAGAAGGAAGTTCTAAAAGAGCAGGAGAAGAACTTGAATCTAATAATTCAAAGAAGCAGAAGTTAGATGAGAATGTAGAAGCTAAAGTAGATGATGAAGCAGAGTTGAAAAAACATATGGAGATAGTTCATGATGATGAGGTAGCAATTGATGTTATACCTTTAGCCACTAAGCCTCCAATCATTATTGATTGGAAAATCATCAAAGAAGGAAAGATGGGATACTTTCAAATCATAAGAGCTGATGGAAGTTCAAAGAGGTACTCATCAATGATTTAGGGGGATGCTTTAGAATATTAAAAGAGAAGACTTAGAAACTCTCTGGAAGTTGGTTAAAGCTAAGCATGGGATAACAAGGCTAGAGGAGGCATATAAAAGAGTGTTATGGGGTGATCTAAAAGTGATGCTTGAACCTGATGTAGAAAGTGAAGTGTGGAGGAATCTACAAGGACACAAAGTCTTCATGTGAAGTACATTTTGTGTGGTTTCAAAATCTGCATATCTTTATGCTGGTAGAGAAAAAGTATCCCTTTACACCTGCAACAATCACAGACTTGCTCAACAACAAGCTTCAAGCTGATCATTGGAATGAAATGTATCAGCTTTTTAAGCTCATGACTAAACTGGTCAAGAAGAAATGAAGTATTTGGATACATCCTCCTAGTGAAGATAAAGTTTTTAATCAAGAAACTTGAAGATTCAGAAGATGAACACCAAGTTTAGGGGAGTATTGTTGGGATTAAAAGACTTCTTGAAGCTGTTTGGAAGTTATTGCTGCTAAGGTTAGAGTTACTATTGCTAAGCATAACTTAGTGCTGTTGTAATCTTGGGTGACAAATATGCTAAGTATTTAGTACTGCTAGTTATTATTGCTAGTATATATCACTACTGTTAATGGAAGTTAAGACTGCTCAGAGACTTAGATATCAGCTTCTTAAGCTCATGACAAAACAGCTCAAGAATCCTGGAAGTGTTTGAATGCATCCTCCTAGTGAAGATAAAGCTTTTAATCAAGAAACTTGAAGATTCAGAAGATGAACATCAAGTTTAGGGGAGGATTGTTGGGATTAAAAGACTTTTTAAAGCTGTTTGGAAGTTACTGCTGCTAAGTTAGTGCTGCTGGTATAAAAGTTAATGCTGCTGGTTACAACTGCTGAAAGATTATAACTGCTAGAAGAGTTTCTACTGTTAGAAGGATAAAGACAAGAGAAAGGATAAAGATAAAGATTGTTTATCAAGATTACTTACGGGATAAGTATGAGATATTTTGTAAAAGATACGTATAAGTTATATGTTTAGAAGATCATGATAACTTAGGAAAATATTGTAAGCCAGTTACGACTCCTTGGTGTATAAAAGGAGGTCCTAAGGCATAGAGTGTAAAACCCCGTATTTAAGGTCACAACTTATTCTGAATTAATAATTCGTCATTAAATTCTTTCACGAATTCTATATTTTATCTTTAATCGTTACCGATCAAGAAATCAACGGATCCTGTATTTTAATTGTGAACAATATATTAAATTTAAAACCCCGTATTTAAGGTCATTACTTAATTTAAATTTATAATTAAATATTAAATTTTTAATCATTCATTTTATTTTCTTAATCGATTTTTATTGAATTCGTCAATTTTAAAACCCTCGCGAATCTTACAATTGAATATTATCCGTTTTTAACGACCGAAAAACTAATGACTCCGTATACGGGCCTTGAGTGCCAAATTATTTTTATTTTTGTATTTTTATGTTTTCCTCGTGTTATATATTGCACCTTGACGAAAATAGCGTTTTAGGAAAAAGTATCAGGCTAAGAAAGGTTTTAGGGCCCGAGATTTAAGAGTGTTAGTAGTTAAGTAGGAATGGGCCTAAGCCCACTCCCTCCCCTCTTAAAACCGGACGAACAAACACAAACACTCATCCCCTTATTTATTTTTTTGGTAACTATAATTATCCCTTATATAAATTCACCCAACGATTAAAAAAAACACACACTCCCTAAAAATAAGCAAACCATCCGAATTCCTTTGTGTCCTCTCTTCTGGTTCGACAATAGGTAACCCAAAACCACCATCTCCATCTCAAAACTCACTAAAAACATCTCCATTCCACTCCCAATCATTCTAAATCAAACCCTAATTAATCTCCTATTACTTGAATCAACCATGCAAGTCATTTAAAGAAAATAAAGATTTTGAAGATCTTGAGGTTTTAGGGTTTTAAATTGATTGAAGGTTGCAAGAATCAAAAGAGATGGATTAGAAGTGATTTTAAGCAAGATTGGGTGACGTGAAGATTCATTCTAGGTTTGGTTTTCTCTTGTGTGTTTCGGCAGCCCACAACACCACATAGGTGTGGTGATTGATCATCCTTTTCCTCTATTTTGTGAGGTAAATTTCTTCTTCAAACCCTAACTTGTTGAATTTTTTTTTTGGAGAATGCATGTTCTTGATTTTTATGATTATGATCATGCATGTATTTTTTTAAATTGATCTTGGTAAGTTAGTGTATGTGAGGTATAATGGTTATGGGATAGATTTCATTGAAGTATTTTGGCCTTGTGATGGCTCAATTAAGGATTTAGATGTGTTATTGATTGATTTAGAATAGGAATTTGCGGACTGTTTTGGGACAGCAGATAAACGGAGCTTGTTCTCCAAATTTTTGGTCTATAGCTACTGAGAAAATTACATATTTTGATAGAGGTAGTCTTAAGCTTCAATGGGCAAATTGGATACTCCCGTATCGATTCCGTATGAGAAAGTTATGGTCATTTTACGTTAGGAGGTCAATTCTGGAGTTGCTGTTGGGAAACATGTTTTTCTCCAGAATTTTTTACAGTAGGTCAAGGTTT
Source organism: Tanacetum coccineum (assembly GCA_026074375.1). Classification (NCBI taxonomy): domain Eukaryota; kingdom Viridiplantae; phylum Streptophyta; class Magnoliopsida; order Asterales; family Asteraceae; genus Tanacetum; species Tanacetum coccineum. The sequence continues at coordinate 21,976 of BQNB010080015.1, read as the reverse complement.
TAAAGATTTTTTGGATGCTAGACATCATGAGCTAACTCCTCCAATTGAAACCAACCACATTGCTATTTTATTTTAGGATTTATGACTAAAACGGCAAAACTAAGAAATTCAGTTAATAATCTGGTTTGACCTTCAGTTAGAAAAAGTTTAATTCCCGTTGATTGGTAAAGGATTTGAATGATTGGCTTAATGTTTTGAAAACTAGATTCATGTGGTTTTCCAGAGGTGAAAACCTTACCTTCATATCTTTTATGGAATGAGAGATATGGTCCTGTGATCATGGCTAAATTCTGCAAAAGGAAGTTTTCTGTTTTGAGTTAGCGATAGTAATTTGTCCTTTTCTAAAAATTGGTAAACAATTAGAATATGAGGCTTGATGTTCTGGAAAGTAAACTTCAAGGCCTTTCCAGGGGTGAAAGCCTCATAGCTATATCTTTTTATGGTTTAGGATTTATGCTCTCTTGAAAATGGCTAAAATCAGAAAATTGGCTTTTACGTCTAGGATTGGAAAAATGAAAGGTATAACCATGTAAGATTGAGATAGGAATTAAGGGGAGAGACTTAGTAGATGTTTATTTTGATATGACCAAAGGTTATACATCATTAGACTTTATAAAAATACATTGGTTTAGTCGTGGTGAATACAGTTCTTGTTTCGGATTCTATTATCTAGTATTGTATAATTATTCTATTATAATGATATTATACAATATTCTAAGTCGAGACTTGCTTTATAGGTCTCGACTAATCTTCGGAGTAATCTTATCATATTCGGTTTCTCTTTCGATCATCTTCATACGGTGAGTTCATAGCCTCGCCTTTCTACTTTACTTGTTTTCTTAAAAACCCGCGAGGGAGATACATGCTTATTTTATAAAATAGAACACAAATAGTTTTTAGTATGCTGGACCCAAATTGTATGATTAATGCTTGAGTACCTATTGCTAAAGACCCTAATATCGTGAATCGTTAACTGCCTGTGATGGGTGGACGCTAGGATAATAAATAGGCCTATGGGGTGACTCCCCGTCCGGGGTATGAATCCTTTTGGAACACCCACTTTCAACGGATATATTATTCTGAGAATTAATAGGTATATAGCAATAGTACCTAATCTTTTGGGGCACACTTAAATTGTTCTCGTCAAAGGGATCGAATGCACGAGCTCAATGCATTATCTATTAAACTTGTTTGATCCACAAGTTTTCGATGACTTAATATTTGTGTTCTAATCTTAATGTTTAATTAAACCTATGAATTTCACTCAACGTTTGTTGACTTTTTAAGCATGTTTATCTCAAGTAATCAAGGCTAGGGACTTGGAGCTTGGAACAAAGAGGAGGATGTTGCGCATAAAAATGTCTTTTGTTGAATTATATAATTTCTATTCCTCGAACAATGTTTTTATATTTTGTTAAAACACTTGTGTCATGTTTATGTATGGTTAGGACAACGCTGCACTCTGAAATTTCTCTTGTGGAATGGAACATGTTTTGATAACGTCTTTTTTTTCGAGTCGTTCTATATAAAATATGACTGTTGTACTTATTATTAACACCTTATTGTTGGACTCAGATCTGTTTTAAATTTGGGGGTGTTAAGATTGGTATCAAGCCTCATAAGTTATAGACGAAACTAGGTCAAAAACATTTTTGTTAACTCCCTATTTACTTTAACTTTATTTTTTCTTTAAATTTTCGCACGAAAATACTCTCGTGGTTTCTCGTCAAGGTATCATCAAGGTGGATTACCATTTTAGTATTTCTTATTCCTGAATACATTATTGTTTAGTATTTATTAAATAAATACTACTATGATTCATATGAGGATATTCTTCGATAATCAAAACTTTATATTAAAGTTTTCATGTTTATGTACATGTTTAAATAGATCATTATCCCATTAATTACATGTTTAAAGAAATCGATATTAATTTATCATATTTTATCATATTCATTTTAATGCATTTCATTTATTCATATATTGTATAAATTTTTTATATGTAGTGACCTTACATATTTTTATCCACGCGTATTGTGTCCGACTCCTCGTGCTCATTTTTCTGAGCGTTATTGCTATTTCATTTCTGTGTGTAATGACCAATTACATATGATCGTTCGATTTGAACCGAATATTTTACCCGACTTACTTTTATCGGTTGTGTGTACCTTTGCGGTACGATTGTTTGGGATTACATAAGTGTTTTATCCGATGAGATTTTTACAATTGTCGTTTTACTACTCGCGTGCGTTACTTCCCTTATTTAACCCTTTTTAAGCTATCAATATAGATATCCAAATTGCTTTTCGACCGGGTGCGGGGTTGACTCTTACGAGAAAATCTTAGATAAAATTCCTGAATCATATTGAACTAAAAGTGTTGGAAGTTTTCACAAAGCTTTTTGTTGGCTTTTCATGTCACCGTTTGACTCGCATCCGAATATTGTGTAAATTTGTTATCCTTCCGGTCATTTACTTTCCGACCCTAAGTTGTAACACTCGTTTATACTTCGGGAACGCCATTTTCCTCTTGTGACTCATCGTCTAGAATGTGACGGTTGATTGGAATACAAATTTACTTGTATAAACTTCTATCATTCTTTTCCATAAGAACCTCCTTGCTTTGGGAGCGCAACTCGTTAATGTTTCGTCCTTCTTTTCCCCTTGCACATCTTTTGATTTTGAAGAATCGCACCGCCAATGAAACTTTCCTATCCTGCATATTGAATTCTATGTCAAGGACGTCATTCACCGTTGTACTTTCTATTCGTGTTGTTGGTATTCTTGAAGCATTTTTTCAATGCTATTTTTATATGCCCATTAGTATAATTTGTTTTCGTTGTTTTGGAATCCATAAGACATGTGTGTATATATAAATTGTGATCATTTGAAAAGTGTTGGTATAATAACTTAGATGATGGGGAGTAGGATTGGCGTAGTGATTGAGAATTTTGAGAAATTTGGTTGAAATCTTGAGGTGTGTCGAAAAATATATTTAGTGCAGAAAATTTGAATGTGGCTTAAGGATGTTGTAAAAATATTTTTATAAAAGTTAGGCTTACAAATATGTTGGTACTAGTTGAGACAGTCGTTTTGATATAAAATTCGACCCGTAACTCTCAAAAACGAAGTTTTTATGGCCATCGGAAATTTAGAAACCGTTTAAAATAGATTAATGCCTCTATTTTTATTATTAGTTGTTGATGCAGTTTTCGTGTGACGTTTCGGGCCTTTTGGTCCGAATCGGCCTTCTCATTAAGACTATAAAGTTGTCACGGGGAGATGTCATTTGCATAAAACTCGTTGGAGTCCCGAGTCGTGAAAATTGTATTTTTTGCTGGGGGGGGGTCGTTTTGAACGGGTCGGATTCTAGAAAATTTATAATAAATAGTCAAACTTGGAAATTTTCGATGTAAAAAAGATCAAAGCTGATAGGATTTTTAAATATGGTTTTAAGCGTTTTGAGTTCTTTGAGCTCGTTAATTACTTCAAACAAAATAGTTTTTAACCAGTGTTTGGGTGCGTTTGGTGATGTGTAAAAATAGTAATTTTGGGTTCGTGTCATATATATACTTGATAAACTTATGAAGTGAAGTAATTGGATAAAACTTATGGTGAGCTAATATTGTTGGAAAAATGAACATTTTTACGAGTCGGTATTAAAAGTCAAAAATTTCTAAGCTATCCAAAATCGGAAACTTTTCAAAAAAAAAAAAGTTCCAAAAATATAAAATTTTTCGCGATTGTGGTGATGTCAATTTGGAAAACGAATAATATACTTTCTTAACAGTCATTTTGTAAATAATTAGGATGTGCTATACATATGGATTCTCTTATTCTTTTATATACATATATATATGACTTATGTGTCATTTTATTTTATCTATCCTTTTCTATTTGCGCACCATTGCTTTAGGTCGCGTTTAAAGCTCTTGTCTTCATGCTCTTAATCGCCATTGATACCAGGTGTCTCATAACGATTCCGGTTGAACCCTTTGAAGCCCTATCTTATTGTAACCAATTACTTTGTAAGCTACTCCTTACTACTCTATTGCAAACCACTCACTATTTTATATGTTAATGTAAAGTCACATTATAAAATTTAAATTGCTATCGTTGTACAAATTGTTTTCCTTGGGCCTTATAAAATATTTTTTGGTATCTCTTAAAAATTTGTATTTATCTAGCAAAATACTTTGCTTCCAATGTTATAAAGTGTTTCTTTTTAACAGTTTTTCTAAACGGTATGGTTTATACAAAAAAAAACACCTTAATTTAACAAAACTGAGCATTGCATTGCTAGTCCTTAATTATACATAGCCTGATCACCTATGTATAATTTAGAAGGAGCCATGCAAGGCTGAATAGTAGTCACCTTAAAATTTTGGTAAAGATCAACTTTTACTCGTATTTTTGAAAAACAAAATTTTGTGTGGTATGCAAGTAGTACAAGTTAGGGACATCCACATACGTGACCTTAACATTTCTCGAACGAATTACCCACCTACGGGTACGTTCTTACTTAACAATCATCGTTTTAATTTTCATTTCTTTCCCTCCATGATGGAAATACTCCAGATCGCTCATCTTGGAAGTTCCGACGTTTCTATGCATTCTCCTTGACCAACATTCTTTGTAGTAGGGTTTGGATGACTCTCCATCTCACCAGTGGATGCATCCGGATGTGATTAATGAGTATGAATACAATGTGTTTACGTATATCCGCCAAGATGTTCGTCTCCTTTTGAACTTGAAATTTGTTCGTGCGAACCTTGCGTTGACTTCTTTCTTTTCATCGCTAACATTGTATCTCTTTTGTTCAAAGGCGATCTTAAACTTTCATTCGATTAGAGATGTGTTGTATGGATTGTCTTTTTAGGTTGTGTATCGATGCCGCAAACTGAATGTGTGACCTGTGACCATCTTAGGGATTGACGAATCTGGATAAAATTCTGCTTTTCTAATGTCCTTATCGCCGGACACTTGTGTTTCCTATTCTTGCCTTTTAAGGACCCTCTAGGACTTCAACTTCGTTTCCTCATAACGGTGCTTACACGTTTTGTGATTGCCGTTACATGTTCTATCTTCGTTGCTATCTTGTTACTTTGTTAAACCATGAGTTCGTCGATGTCTACTTTGATGTATTGCACCCCTGTATGGGCTTTTATAAAAAAAAATTATAAGTTTTTATAGATAAATCTTACCAAATATTTTTCACAAGTGTTTAAATTAACAAAATGACCTCCTCAAGTTTAAGAGTCGGTTCTAAACATTCTCTGTGTACAATCTGATAATATTGTTTAAAATGACACAAAAGCCCTACCTAGTCAAGCTAATGTTTTATACATCAATTTTAATCCTATTATAATGTAAATGAGATTCTAAACTTCGTTTCAACAAATGTTCTTAATCGAATTGGAAAAATATATTTTTTAAATCGCAACCGCGAATCCGAGCGTTCAACAATAACCTTTATACGTTATCTTTATCCTCAAAGGTTTTCAAATGCACCAAAGTGTTATATGAACATAGTATTTACTTTCATTGAACACCCTCTTTGTCAAGAAAAACCCTTATAATTATCTTAAAAATATTGGACCACTAAAGATACATATCCGCCTTAATTTCTCAATGAATAGGATTCAAAAATTTCTTCCTTATAGTGATTTCGATTTCAAATCACCAAACCTTGATAAATCATTTATAATAAAATTTTATCATTTTAGATTGACTTAACAATTTTCAATTCCATAATCGAACGACTTCCAATTTTCATTTTTAGGAAAAAGTGCCTAAGCCTAGTTTTATAACAAAACTTGAAAACAAGTAACTCTTACTTTTCCTTTGATCGTACTGTCGGTGATTCTAAAACATTATAAAAATATTCGGGAGGGTTTTTCTAATGTGACATGCCAAAATTTTAATGACAATATGGTAATCTTACCTTTTGTCTCTTTTTCTAGTTAGTGAATTTTTGTGTTTTTACGGTTTACGATATTCGCTGATTTCGCGTTCTTGCTTAACTTAACGTTTTTTTAGCATTTTATCCCGTTTAAAGTGTTTATTGTATCTTTGAAATCCCCTGGCTACCTTGACATCTAAATTTTGACAAATCTTTTGTTAAAAATTCATGTATTAGTTCACGTTTAGTCAAAATCTTTTGTTTGTCGCTTTTAAAATCGCACTTTTTAATAATAAACGATGTAAGATTTCTTCAGAAACAATTCCCGCAAACTCGTCTTGAGATAAGGTGTAAGGGATATAGGGAAAAAAATCAAGCACCGGGACGTCGCTCGCTCCCTTAAGGAGGGGAGAATGTAAAACCTCGTATTTAAGGTCACTACTTATTCTTAATTAATAATTATTCTTTAAATTTTAAATAATTCATTTTATTATTTTAGTCGGTTTTTATTAAAATCGTATTAAGCTTTCTTTCGCGAATTTTATATTTTATCTTTAATCGTTACCGATCGAGAAATCAACGGATCCTGTATTTTAATTGTGAAAAATATATTAAATTTAAAACCCCGTATTTAAGGTCATTACTTAATTTAAATTTATAATTAAATCTTAAATTTTTAATCATTCATTTTATTTTTTTAATCGATTTTTATTGAAATCGTTAATTTTAAAACCCTCGCGAATCTTACAATTGAATATTATCCGTTTTTAACGACCGAGAAACCAATGGGATCCGTATACGGGCCTTGAGTGCCAAATTATTTTTATTTTTTTATTTTTACATTTTCCTCGTGTTTTATATTGCACCTTGACGAAAATCGCGTTTTAGAAAAAAGTATCAGGCTAGGAAAGGTTTTAGGGCCCGAGATTTAAAAGTGTTAGTAGTTAAGTAGGAATGGGCCTAAGCCCACTCCTTCCCCTCTTAAAACCAGACGAACAAACACAAACACTCATCCCCCTTATATTTTTTTTGGTAACTATAATTATCCCTCTAGATAGATTCACCAACGATTAAAAAAAAACAACACACTCCCTAAAAAATAGCAAACCATTGAATTCGTAGTTTCATCTCTTCTGGGTCGACAACAGGTAACCGAGACCACAATCTCACATCTCAAAACTCACTAAAAACATATCCATTCCACTCCCAATCATTCTAAATCAAACCCTAATTAATCTCCTATTACTTGAATCAACCATGCATGTCATTTAAAGAAAATATAGATTTTGAAGATCTTGAGGTTTTAGGGTTTTTAATTGATTGAAGGTTGCAAGAATCAAAAGAGATGGATTAGAAGTGATTTTAAGCAAGATTGAGTGAAGTAAAGATTCATTCTAGGTTGGTTTTCTCTTGTGTGTTTCGGCAGCCCAACCAACACCACATAGGTGTTGTGGTTGATCATCCTTTTCCTCTATTTTGTTCAAACCCTAACTTGTTGATTTTTTTTTTGGAGAATGCATGTTCTTGATTTTTATGATTATGATCATGCATGTATTTTTTTAAATTTATCTTGGTAAGTTAGTGTATGTGAGGCCCCCCCCCCCCCCCTCTAGGTATATCTTCCTCTCTATCAAATATAACTCTTTGTCATTTCATTTTCAAATATATGAAATTTCATCGTTATTGATCTTGTATTTTAGAAATAGGAATTTGTGGACTTTTTTGGTAAAGCAGATGACGGAGATGATCTCCCCAACATTCCTTCCCCCCCCGCCCTGTGTCCAAATAGAAATAAAAAAAAATAAGATAACAATGAATAAAAAAAAAAAAAATTCAAAAAACAACCAAAAAGATACCAAAAAAAAACAATAAAAATTAAAAAAAAAAAAAAAAAAAAAGTTTATAAATATAAAAGTGTAATAATAAGATATAGTAGATAAAGTGTAAATAATAAAAAAAAAAAAAATAAATAAAAAAAATGTAAAAAATAAAATATAAGTAAAAATTTAAAATATAAATAAAATAAAAAAAAAGAACACAACCCAAACCCCCCTCCCCCCCCCCTCCCGCCAATACTTTGGTAGAGGGCTTTAAGTTCAATCGTGCAAATTGGATACAAAATTTTATAATTTTATTCCCGTCATCGATTCCGTATGAGAAAGTTATGGTCATTTTACGTTAGGAGGTCAATTCTGGAGTTGCTGTTGGGAAACATGTTTTTCTCCAGACTTTTGTACAGTAGGTCAAGGTTTTAAAGATTGGTTGGATGCTAGACATCATGAGATAACTCCTCCAATTGGAACCAACCTCATTGCTATTTTAGTTTAGGATTTATCACTAAAACGGCAAAACTAAGAAATTCAGTTAATAATCTGGTTTGACCTTCAGTTAGTAAAAGTTCAATTCCCGTTGATTGGTAAATGAGTTGAATGATTGGATTAATGTTTTGAAAACTAGATTCATGTGGTTTTCCGGGGTGAAAATCTCACCTTCATATCTTTTATGTAATAAGAGATATGGTCCTATGATTGTAACTAAAATCTGCAAAAAGGAGTTTTCTGTTTTGAGTTAGTGATAGTAATTTGACCTTTTCTAAATATTGGTAAATAATTAGGATATGAGGCTTGATGTTCTAGAAAGTACACTTCAATGCATTTCCAAGGGTGAAATCCTCATGGCTATATCTCTTATGGTTTAGGATATATGCTCTCTTGAAAATGGCTAAAATCAGAAAATTGGATTTGACGTCTAGGATTAGAAAAATGAAAGGTATAACCATGTAAGATTGAGATCGGAATTAAGGGGCGAGACTTAGTAGATGTTTATTTTGATATGATAAAA
>BQNB010080015.1:0-12314 GCA_026074375.1 Tanacetum coccineum | reverse complement strand
TTTTTGAGTCGTTCTATATAAAATATGACTGTTGTACTTATTATTAACACCCCATTGTTGGACCCGAATCTTGTTTTAAATTTGGGGGTGTTAAACATACTTTAGTTCGCCTCTGCAACGCATGTCAAAAAACCAGAAATATATCCAAAAGAGATTAAATTCCGTTAAATAGCATCCAAGTATGCAAAGTTTTTTACATCTGGGTATAGACTTTATGGGACCCTTTCCAAAATCAAATAAATTCGAATATATCTTAGTCGCCGTAGATTATGTATCTAAATGGGCCGAAGTTCAAGCTCTTTCGACTAACGATGCTAGAGTCGTTGTCGCATTTCTTAAAATTTATTTTTCTGTTTCGGAATGCCAAAAGCCCTAATAAGCGACAGAGGAACTCACTTCTGTAACAAAATAATGGAAAAAACAATGAAAAGATACGATGTGATTCACCGATTCTCTACATCCTATCACCCTCAAACAAGGGGACAAGTTGAAAATACAAACAGAGCCCTAGAAAGAATCCTTGAAAAAACAGTAAAAGACAATCCTGCTATTTGGTCAAGAAAACTCGATGATGCTCTGTTGGCCTTTAGAACCTCTTACAAAACACCAACCGGAACCACACCTTATAAACTTCTATATGGAAAAAATTGCCACTTGCCATTTGAAATTGAACACCGTGCATATTAGGCACTTAAAAACTGTAATCCTGATCTCATCGTAACTGGTGAGAAAAGAATGTTTCAATTACATGAACTAGACGAAATACGCCATCAAGCATATGAAAATTATCATCTATAGAAAGCAAGAATCAAAGTTTGGCACGACAAAAATTTAAAAATGAGAAAAGATTTAAAAAAAGAAACAAAGTGCTATTATTCCACTCGAAATATAAATTCAAACAGCCTAAGCTCAGATCCAGATGGCTTGGACCATATATTGTGAAATATCAATATCCATCCGGATATGTTGAACTATATGGGAAAGATGGCAAAACCTTTATTGTTAATGGCCATCGACTCAAGCTATATCATGAAGAATAACCATATAATGACCGAAGGGAAGAACTTACACCCTTCTATCCCAAAGAATGAAACCACTGAAGCATGAGTTTAGCTAATGACTCTGGAAAAATTAAGCGCTTCTCGGGAGACAACCCGTGCTTTATCTCCTTTCAACTTAAGTGTGGAGGAGACCGATGTAAATATATTATATAAAAAAATCAAAAAATCAAAAACCCCAAAAATATTTTCTTTTTTGTGTGTTATGTTTGTTTATCATTTCAGGTGTACAAATAAAAAGATGAAGGAAAATTAATGCTCTCTCGCAGCTACACTCACTTATGCCCCAGGAAGTTCTCGTTTTCCTTTAAATTTTCCTTTTTTTATATTTATCAGTTCTCACATTGAGGGCAGTGTTAAACTTAAGTGTGGAGGATGATCAAATAGGAAAAAATAAATATATCATTTCCCTCTATGTTTGCCCTGTAATCTAGCCACGTTTTAACTGATATTTTATAAAAATTAATATATAGTTCTATCTTCCAAAAATATAAAATGTATACTATTTAGTAAGGCAAATCCTACTTGGATTGACATTATAACTAGCACTGGATACCCTTTGAGACACACTATTGAGCCATCCCATCCTTAAAACCAGTGTTGCAAAACAAGGTCTACAAGGCCGATTAATCGCCGATTACACGCTACAAGGCCACAAACCTTACCGATTAATGTAACAGGGTCAAACATATAGGTCAACCGTGGTCAACGGAGATCAACGGTGGTCAACCATGGTCAAACTTGCCGAAAATCTTCTAATCTTGCTGGAAGTATCTAAAACTCACCGTAAACTTGTTTTGATCACTTATAGTAAATGTTTAAATCTATTACAAGTTTTTTTTAGAAAAAAGTCTTGCTAATAATATCAAAAACTCGTCGAAAACACATAAAACTTGCCGAAAATACCCAAATTCTGCCATAAATGTCAATCCGATTAATCGTCGATTAATCCCGCCTTGACCGATTACAAGCTACAAGGTGGTCGACCGCCCGGCTAACGATTCATGATTTTTGAAACCTTGCTTAAAACCACCAAGAAAAATATATATATATATACCATTTAGCCTAGCCTTAGCCTAGTCAAAGTCTATTAGTTGGTTGCTAGCTACTTGGATTGATGGTTGATATGTGAGAAATCCTTATGAATTTTAAGAAAGTTGCTAACTATATGTATTATGACATTTTAGTTTCTACAAGTTATGATGATCATCGACCGGAGTTTGGTCGAACGTTTGGTATTAAAAAAAAGAATAAAGCCAATGTGCTATATATTATGAAGATGAAGGAAGAAGAAGAAAATTGGTATCGATTAGCCAATGTGCTAAGTCGTGATACATAAAGAATATAATAAAGTTTATCATCATTCAAAATTCATATGGATAGTGGAATGTGGTAGCTAGCGACACTCGGTTTGTAGACTTTCGACTTTGGTTACACACCCTACTTCTTACATTCCTATGTTTTACCCATACTCACAAATAAAAACCCTATATGAGTGACTTTTGTGAATAAATAAATATATCCATTATGTGAGGTGCTTATGTTATATGTCTATGTCAGAAAAGTTATAAAAACCGGATAAACACTTGTTAAAATAAATTTCTCCACGTCTACGATAAATGAATATTGTTTTCTCACTTTGATTGCTTGAGGGCAAGTAATAGCTAAGTGTGGAGGGATTTGATAATGCCTTAATTAGACATATTTTTAGTGGCATGATTGTATATATTATTATCATTTCTTATGAGCTTTCGATACTTAATAGCATGAAATGTGTGCAGGTTCACTTGAAGATAGTCCAAGCATAAAAAGTCTAAGATACAAGTATTTATACCTTATGGAAGTAAAGCTAGAAGAAAATAAAGAAATAAATTCCATAAAAAAAGGAAGTACACGCACACAATCTTTTGTGTGCGATGTACTTATCCCTGAAGTCAAAGAATCAGTCAGAGCTTAAGTGCGCCGTACTTTCCTATATGTGTGCCGCACTTGTCTCTAGCATTTATGAATTCTCACCGCCAAACAGCAAAGTACATCGTACAAATACTTTTGTGCGCCGCACTTTTAGACTGGCCAGCCTATAAATAGCGAGGCAATCCATCCATTTTAGACACACTCTTATATCAATCATCAATCAATTTCCTTTTGTTCTTAGCCACGAATTCCAGAAGAAAGAATACCAAGAAGAACGTGTTATAATTACTTAGAAAAAAAGGGTTATATAGTTCGATATTTGTAAATAGGTTACTTGTGACACTCGTGTAATCCATCATCTATCTGAATCTTGTATGTCTCTTATTACTCTACTTATTTCTGTTATTATGAACTCGATAGCCATGAGAGGCAAAACCTCTTATGACTACTCGGATGTGTTAATATAATAAAGAAGCGTTTGGTATTATTATGATCTTGTGAATTTCATGTTTATATTGAAATCCTATCGTATTTGGTATTGTAAACTTTGTTTATCACTTTTGATTATATATGCATAATAGTATAGGTCGAAAGACCCATTGTGTACTATATGGTTTTAAAGATTTGTCTACTGTCTTTATCATTTGGTTGGGGGAATCCGCTCATGTTAATTGGTAAACAAAATAGATTTGATATGATGGTGACTTGGTTAATTGAGTGACATATTTGATTAAGTCAATCAAATATAAGTCTTGAGTTAAAACGGTTAGTTTGTGAAAACGCTTTTTTGACGAGAAAATCTTTTCCGTGGATTAAGAATAGAATTGAGATCATAATCATCACCATTGCTACTGAATTATATGCAACTATCTGAGTAGTCATATGTCCTTATTATTGAATTTACTCTTCGTTACTTATTTGTTAAAGTTATTATAATTTGTCTTAAATTCTTGTGATTATACGAACATAACCAAATCCATGTGGATCGACCTGGTCTTACTTGAAATATTATACTATATACGTATGTTATACTTTACCCGTGTGTTGGTTTAAAAATTTGGTGAAACTAGTATTATAAATTTAAAGCTTTTACAACACATCAATAAGGTTTAGCGAAACACAAAGGTTCAGCGAACCAAAAGGTCAGCGAACCACAAAAAGGTCCAGTGAACCTCAAGGTTCAAGCTGACCAAACCTTAGTTTAACGAACCTCAAATTTCAAGCTGATCGAACCTCAGTTCAGAACCATAAGGTTCAAAGTTGACCGAATGACCCCTGAATCCAGCGAATGACCTTTATAACCCCATTTGAGCGAACTTGTCACAAAACAAACATTAGAGAATTTTTAAAGGTTCAAGATTTCAAAAGATCAAAAGGAAAAAGTTTAAATAATTCAAAAGGGTTTAAATTATTTTAATGTGATTCAAACTTAAACACTTTTAAAGGGTGTTAACATTTAATTCATAAAACAAGAACAAAATTATTTAAAAAAATTTAAAACGGGTGTGTATACGTTAAAATCTGAATATGGTTAAGACGTACCTCGTAAACTTGGACTTATGAACCTTGGACTTATATGATTAGACTATTGATTTTGTTTGACCGTTTATGTTGACTTTGAATGTTAACTTTGACTTTTTTAGTTGACCGTTGACCAAGTTTGACTTTTTAATCTTGTGCTTAATTTGATATTTTGATGTGTAAATGATTATGCTTTCACATGCTTGAATAAAATTCTTATCTGTAATATGTGAAAATGTCAAAAATAGTTTAACAAGTATTTCTATATCGCAAGACGTGTCAGCGATCTAAGTCGCATTAGGCTAGGGTACTCAATAACATTGTTAGCATCGTTCGGGTTGCATCTGTTTAAGAGTAGTTAAAAACCGTCGTTAGCTGCTTAGTGACCATCCGTCTTGGATATAAGATTATTTTGATATAAACTATATTTCTCATTAAAATGTGTTAAATTTGGATATATCTCTCATCACAATGCACTAGGTTATTATTTATAATACTCATGCATTAATCTTCGGATTTCGTCCACTAATGGAGTGAATTACTATACTAGTACTTGTACTACGTGTGGTATTTCCAAGGCACTTAATCTCATTCGAGATATTTTTCAATAATAACTGTGCAGATTTTATAAACATTATTACTACAGATTTTTACACATCATTATCTATTAATTTCAAAATAACAACACAATGCATGCAAAATTAAAATTGCCAAGACAAAAAAGTTCTGTTGAGGCTACTTTGAAATAATTTAACTAAGAGTTACTGATAAATCAAGATGGTTATTAGGGCTAGTTATCACCTAAAAGAAGATAATGAATCCCTTTAAGAAACCAGTGTATCTTCAGGGCTCAATGTCACTTTACTAAAAGGAAAACTCATTCTCATGCGAATCAATCGTTTTTCAAAAAGTTTTTCTCCTACACAAATGATTCTATTTCTATAAAGATTAGTAAGATGAACACTTTTGTGCATGAGAAACATAAAAGTTCTTGTTCATTCTTCCATCTTTTATTTTGTAGAAATAGTATCCTAAAACTTAATTTAAGTTAGGATAAACAAAAACAGAACGAGAGATAAAAAAACATATGTGACAAGAAAATAGCATACGTCTTGTCTCAGAAAAAGCAAGTACAAGACACATGAGAAAGAAAAATGACATAAGTATGGACAAAAAGAATTGCTCGTCCATACAAACAAATAGAGAGAATAAAAACATAATTGAAATAAATGTGCTTAAGCGTGTATTCATGTGAAACTAATTACTCTTTGAATCTTATTCTTAGAATTGAACATGTCTCGAGCAAATCCACAAGCAACAATTGTATCTGAAGAGCAATTGGTTCCAAGCAATAACATTCTTAAGATTACAAAGAATAACCAGCATATTGCCTCAGATTCAAATATCTCTGACTTATTTCTAAGACTTGATGTTTCAATTCGCAAACACCACAAACTATACAAACCAATATCCTTAACCGCAACAATACCAGTCATATACATGCAGCCGTTCTAGACAACCCTCACACAAAACTCAAGAAACAACACATTCCAATTCTAACTCGACACACAACAATTCACTCTAAATGTTGAACTACTCCGCACTATATTACAAATGCCACCACAAGTTACCAACAAACCTTTTACCAAACCTCCCACTAGAAAAAAAACCCCTTGCTTTTATCAAGACATTGGGTTATGATGAAGAACCAAAACAAAAGATGAATACAAGTTTACAATTCATTTCTACAAGACTTTATCAACCCTAAAGAGCTATTATGAGTGTCCTAAACAGATGTCTTACAAGGAAAGCACAAGCTTTGATAGAGCTAGAATGTCGGTGCTTCAAATCCTTTGGGGCATAGTACATTATGCTAATTTGGATTATGCATCATTAATCTAGGACGAATTCAAATGGCAAGCCTTAGATATGATGACAAGGCCGACTAAGCAGACAAAGCTAATCTTTCCTAGCTTTACAAAGCTCTTTATTGACCACTACTTATCCACAAACAAGAGTATTCCTCAAAGATCTGATGCAGATATGTATGTTGAAGGACAAGACTTACCCTTGTTAAAGCTGATCAACATTGTTGATGGAGATCTGAAGTTTAGACTGGAAATACAAGTTTCTATGATTAATGATCCATTAAACAGTCAACCGGATACAAGTACTACAAAAATAAGAAGGATCAATGTGAGGCAGACAATGCTGAAGAGGAATCAGAAGAGCAAGATGTGTCTAGATTAGGAAGAGGGCGGGGTAAAGGTTATTTGTGTTCAGGAAACCAAAAAGGGAATGTCTCGAGCAAGCCAAAGAAATATGCGGTTCCAAGGAAGAAAAGAACAATCACTTATGCTGACAATCTCCTTGAAACGGAATATGAAGTTGTTTTGCTTGCAAAATCAGTTAGCACTAAGGAATAGAGACGTCAACAACAAGGTATCATGACACAGTTGGTTATTGAAAAAGAAGCGAATACTGAAGTTTAAGAAGCCTTTACTGCTGAAAAGGGAAAGAAACTTAAAGGTAAATGGGAGAAAAAGAATCTTATAGGTATTGCCATCCAAAAAATCCAACAGTTCAATCTTTATTGGAACTTATCATAAAAAGGATCTAAGGAGAGGAGAGCAGACTTGAGAGCAGATTGAGCAGTCATAAGAACAAGAAATACAGAAGCATGACAAAGGAGAAGGGTCTAGTCCTGCTAAAGATGGAGAGTTTGAAGACTTCTCAAATATTGATAGTAATGCAACAGCTAGATCTTCATGGTCAAACACAGACAAGGATGATGACATAGTTAATGCTAAAAAATTTGATATAGACATATGTGATGATGATTCTGATAAAGGAGATGATGATGCAACATGATTTGGGATATTAATGTATGACAAGTCAAAGGAACTATCCACGTTTACACTTATCAGTCTCGCAGTTACGTGTTCATCTCTTGAGGATTACATGAATATCCTAAATGATCAACCTGAAAACGAATTGACGAATTTATCGAGTAGACCAGTATATACTGATGCTCAAACAACCTTTGCGGTGGCTAACCCAGAGGGAAATCCTGAGATAACAAGCTATTTATTAGGTGCATATGAAGTAACATTTAGTACAAATGTAGATGTTAAAGTAACTGAATTTATTTTGTAGGAACTATTTGAGGACACTACTGATCATCAAGTATCATCTGCACCGGCAACTACAACACATAACCTGATCACAAATCCCCAACAAAGTTCAATTCAAGCCAAAGCAAAGAAGCTCGTAACAAAGGCTAGGCACACATTGCTAAACTTCAAAAAGGCAGTTAAAAAGAAGTTCAAAGAATATGATCAAAAGCTGGAAGCTCTTTCATCAATCAATGTTCCTAAAGATATAGAAGAGTCTGGCTAAGCGAAGGTTCTTACTGAAATGAAGAAACAGCTGCCTACACATGTGCCAAAAGTCGTTGCTACTTTTGTTCAGCCTTGACTTAACAATATTGTGCACGAAGTTATGAAGAATAATCAAATCAATCTTTTCACTTCACCATCTACAAAAACCACTGATGATCTCTCAGAACTGGATTTGAAGATAAAGCTGTTTAACAGGATGTACCAGAACTAATCTTTTGAAACTCATGAAATCCATCAACAGCTTCACAATATCTTATTTGACACCATGTCCCTTGATCAAGAACTTCTCAATGCACAAGACACAGAGCCATCCTTAAGAAAAAGGCCTCATAATGATCAGGATCCTCCCAATAATCGTGAGGGGGAGAAAAGAAGGAAAAAAAGGAAGGATAGAAGAGAATCTTCTTCTAAATCGTCAAAGAAAGATAAATCTCCTATGGATTTTGTTCAAGATGGCATTCCTGCTGATAAACCCCAAGACAAAGAAGAAGAGCTTATATAGAAACATCCCAACACGGAATGGTTTACTAAGAAGTCGAGGTCAGTGGATGCTGCTAAGAGAAAATCCAACTGGTTTAACATGCTTTTGAAGTCTAACATTGATCAAGATGAATATTGTATTCTTGGTCTCTCAATAGTCACACTGGCAAAGAAAATTAAAGAACTCATTAAGAAATACAAGTTGACCATAGCCGATTTGGAAGGTGCTGGACTTGAGATGCTGAAAAGACAATACGAGAACTATGTAGAGTTAGAATATCATGTTGATCAGTTGAAATCAGCAGTGTTAGAAGAAGCACAGTGGAGTGATGGTGATAATGATTTGTCCAAGCCTCGATCTTTTAAAATACAGATGTCAAAAGTGTAAAAGCCGACAACCGCTTCTACAACAGCGACTTCTACTACCTTGTTTATCTGAGCATGGAGAAGAAGTATACCTCATCCATAACTAATATCCTTATGCTGCCCAGATACTACTGAAAGGATATAAGATATGATCTCAGATTTGATGGAGCTAAAAGGTTCACATTACCATATTATGCTCTGAATGGTATTCATCACTGGCGACGATGACTTGTGAAGAAGAAAGCGGAGATGAGATTTATAATATAAAAATATATATATATAATAATTAATATTAATTTATATATTAATAATTATATTAATAATATATATTTTATATAATAATAAAAAATTAAAATATATTGAATAAAAATTAAAATAAATTAGAAATAATATAAATAAAAAATATAATATATAATAATAATTAAATAAATATATTTATTAATATATAATAAATATATAATAATATAAAAAATAATACTATTCTTATAAATTATAAATATTAAAAAATAAGAAAATAATATATAAAAAATAAAAATATATATTTAATAATATAATAATAAATATATTTTAAATAAAATATAATAAAATAAAAAATAAAAAATATAATATTATAAAAATAATAAATATATATATATAAAAATAAAATATATATTATATATATATATTTATAAATAGGAAGAGTATATTATAAAATATATAAATAAATAATAAAATATAAAAAAGAAATAATGAATAATAAAAAAAAAATATATATAATAAATATAAAAAAGTTAATAAATAAAAATAATAATATATAATATTATAATAAAATAAAAATATAATTAATTAGAAAAAAAATAAGTTTGAGTGGGAGTATAAATAAATATTAAAAAAATATATATAATAAACATATTATAATATATATATATATTATAATATTTTTATATATATATAATATAAATTTATATAAAAATATATATATATATATATAATTGTCATGCCGGGGGATTTTTATTTTTTTATATTTATATTATTATATATATTATATTTTTGATAGATAGAAAAACACAATAGTTGTTAGGCAAAACATATAGTTGTTTTGTGATTTGCTCAATATAGTGAAAGTTATTTTGTTTTGATATTGTTCTTATTATTCTTCTGAGTATATAAAGATTAATTCCGCATAATCTTTATATATATACCACAAGGTTTCTATCATAGTTGTTTTAGATTTATCTAAGATAACTAAAGCTTTAACAAGCTAATCAAAGATCCACAAGGGATCAACAAGTGGTATTAGAGCAGGTGTTCTGAAACCTTGATCAAGAAGAAACAAACTAGATCTAACACTTTGTACAATCTCTAGATCAAGACCTATGGATCTAGAAAGTACCCAAAACAATGCTCTTGCAAAACTGCCACTTCTGAAGCAAGGTAATTATGACACATAGAGACTTAGAATATAGTCATACATTCAACTTCAAGACTATGCTCTCTGGGAGATCATAGAGGATGGTAATTCCTTCAAGCCAGTAGCATGAACCACTACAAACGCTGATGGTACATCTACTTCAACAATACCTGGTGCTGTTACTGCTGATGAGAAGATCCAAAATAAGAATGATCTTAAAGCCCGAAGTATTTTGATGATGATACTTCCAAGTGAGCATCTACTAACTTTTAATCAATACAAGGATGCCAAGACCTTGTTTGAAGCCATAGAAGCAAGATTTGGTGGTAATGAAGCCACCAAGAAGACTCAAAAGACACTCCTGAAGCAGATGTATGAAAACTTCAATGCTTCTAGCTCAGAGTCACTTGACTCTATCTTTACCTGGCTTCAGAAAATTGTGAGCCAGTTAGCCATCTTAGATGAAAACATATCTCAAGAAGATCTAAACTTTAAATTCTTGAGAAGCCTTCCTTCTGAATGGAGCATGCATGTTGTGGTCTGGAGGAACAAACCAGATCTGGGCTCAATAAGTTTTGATGATCTCTACAACAATTTTAAGATTGTTGAACAAGAGGTCAAAAGAAGTGTAATCTCAAGCTCAAATTAAAGTTCACAAAATGTGGAATTTGTTTCAACTCCCAGTAGTACAAATGATGTTAATACATCTAATGTTCATGTTAGTACTGCTAGCTCTTCACTTAGTGTTGCTAGTACTACATATAATACTGCTAGACTCAGTGATGCCACAATCTATGCTTTGCTGGCCAATAAACCAAATGGGTCTCAGGTTGTTCATGAAGACCTAGAACAAATCCATGAAGATGATCTTAAAGAAATAGATTTGAAGTGGCAATTGGCATTACTAAGTATGAAAGCAAGAAAGTTCTATCAGAGAACTCGAAAGAAGATTATCATCAATGGAAGTGATACTGCTGGTTATGACAAGACAAAGGTAGAATGCTTCAATTGTCATAAGATGGGACATTTTGCGAGAGTGTGCAGAAATCCTAGGAGTCAAGAAAATAGGAGTAGAAATCAAGACAGCTCAAGGAGAACTGTGAATGTGGAAAAAACTTCTTCCAAAGCTATGTTAGCTATAGATGGAGTTTGATTTGATTGGAGCTTTATGCCAGAAGAGAAAACCCCTACCAGTTTTGCTCTTATGGCATTCTCAGATTCAGAGGTACACAATAACAAAACTTGCTCTAAAACTTGTCTTAAAAGTTTTAAAGATCTTAAGTCTTAGTATGATAATTTAAGAATAGAGCTTAATAAATCTGAATTTGATCTAGCCAACTATAAAAAAGGTTTAGCTTCTGTAGAAGAACAACTAGTCTTTATGCTTTGTGATCAAATTGTTGTTCTTAAAAGAGATGCCTCATTTAATGAATCAAAAATTAATGCTCTTAAGATTCAGATAGAAAGACTTAAGAAAGAAAAAGAGAGTAATCAGATTAAGATTGACAACTTTGAAAATGCTTCTAAGAGCTTAGATAAATTGATAGGAAGTCAAATATCTGATAACAATAGAAAAGGTGTGGGGTAATGCAATTGCACCTCCACCTACATGCTTATTTGCACCCCTAACTATTGACTTATCCAGCTCTGGTCTTGAGGAGTTTCAACAGCCTGAGTTTGAAGGCTATGGATTAAGGGCCAATAAGTGTTTGTGAAAATTCTTCAAATGAGACTAAAAAAATTCTAATGCTCCTTTGATTGAAGAATGGGTTTCTGATAATGAGGATGAAGTTGAGTCTCCTGTTGTGGTAGAAAAGAAAACAGTTGTTCCTACTATTCCTAAAGTTGATGTTGTTAGACCAAAACAACAAGAAAAACCAATTAGGAAAACAGTTAGGTATGTTGAGATGTACATATCAAAAGGTCATAGGGGAAACCAAAGAAATTAGAATAATCTGAAGTCCCAACAACTAGAAAGTAACTTTGTAATGTATAACAAAGCTGTTGGAATTAGTAGACATTAAGATAATATTAACTATTAATAAATACGAGCACGCAGCGAAAGACTAGCACGTAAGATCATTCACATAGTCATATAAATTATGTTAAAATAATTCAGAAGTAGTCTAAGTTGCATGTTCTGTTTCAGTTAGGAGTTTGAATAAATCAAACCATGTGGGTTTG
>BQNB010080014.1:4046-26438 GCA_026074375.1 Tanacetum coccineum | reverse complement strand
AAAAATTAACCACTCATATTTTTAAAGCATTAACAAGCATTAAGTGGTTTTGTTAAAAATACAAACACAGCCTTATTTTATTACTACTTTCATCCCAAAATTATTGTACATCTCTTTTTTTTTCTCAAAATAATTGTTCATTTCTAAAAATAATAGTTGAATTTGTTTAAGTGTATTATATTATTTTTAGTTTAAATTGGTATTTAAAAACATAAAAAAAACACTAATTAATTATTAAATGATAAAATTGTCTTTTTTTTATTTCGTAGAAACCAAAACAGTAATTAATGTATTTTTCTTAAACTGTGTATTTCTTATTTGTCGACAATAATTTTGGAATGGAAAAACTATTTAAATGTTATTAATATCTAACGTTCTTACTTTTTTCTGTTTTTATTCTTTGGAATAAATATCCTTAATATCCCATGAAAGAAATAAAAGATGATTTGTTTTTCTAAAAGTAAAAGTAGACAAAATCGTATTAATTAACTTTTACTCTTACCTTGGTAACATAACTTTTTTACGTAATTTTTTTCAACTCACTCTCACGTGACTTTTAATAGCAATTGTACCATTTTATTCATTGAATAATGTTACTTTCTCTCTCTCATTCAAAGTCTATATCATCTTCAAGAGTTATTACTCTTCGTTCTCCCGAGCTTTAAAAACAAATCTCAGCTTCACTTATCTTCTTCATTAAAACTATGTTTGATGCCCTTTATTATGTGATGCCCTGGGCGGTCGCCCAGTTCGCCCACCCCTAGGGCCGGGCCTGCAGTGGGTACAACTTTTCACCCATACCCATACCCGCGGGTACCCATTGTTCGGGTTAATTAAATGCAACAAAATTATAAAATCATGATATGTAAACTATGAGACAGGGTAATAAAACACCATATAAAATTTTCAAATACCAAGTTTAAAAAATACTTAAACACGTGTCTGCAACCAACAAATTAAACATCATCACACCAAATCACATGTGTGAACTCAGATGTATCATGTATATGTCTTTGAAAGTTTGATCTTTTATATTCCTCTTTTGTTCTTGGAACTCAACGATTTTGTTAGTTTACTATCATTTTTTAGAGATTTGAGTAGTTATTAAATATATACCAACAACCTCACATATGTTTAAGTAGTATAATAAATTTTACTTTAACACAAATGGGTTTAGAGGTACACACGTGTAGACTTTAACGGGTACACGTGTGATGGGTATACATTACCCTTCACGACGCTCACCACCCATTGATGGGTATAAATTTTCACCCACGACCCACGTGTAGGTGAAAATTGACGAAATTATCCGCCTATTCACGTATGGGTACCGGCGGATTATGGTTTTTTTTTTGCCCATTTCCATCCCTACCAAGACCGACATAGGGAAAACTTATCATCCGTAAAATTTATGTGTTGCAGATTGAGAGTAGGTATGTTGAACCGCTCGTAGCGTACTAAAAGAAATGCTTGAAGTTCGTGATTCTTATCCACAGACTTACTTAATTCTTCATGTGTGCAGAGATCCTGGGCTCATTCACATTAAGTCTTAAAAAAGATCCAAATGTGCACGAGATGGTGGAATTACATCCAAATGGATTCAAATTACGTAATAGAATGTTTCAAGATGTTGGGTCACTTTTCGAGTATGTTGATGAAGTTATATGTCAATCGCCAAGAAAAGGTAAGGTTTTCTCCTATGGCAACTTCTATCGGTATGGGATTATTAATAATTGTATCTTTTAATTCATTGATTACGAGAAATTATAAGCTACCACGATGATGAATATAGGTTCTAAGAGTGACTTGTCATGAAATAGGGGTTGATCCAGGTTTTGTGACAAAGATATCGCTAAACGTTGTGCCATTATTATTGAAACCGTGTCGGTTTCAGGCCAACTGAAAAACTAGTTAGGCCATACGAATGAAGATCTTTTTATAATATGTAACTGAAATTCAACAAAAAGTGAGGTGTGGGTCAGCTGCAGGTTTTGATAATATAATTTAGAGTTAAGTACATTTTTGGTCCTTGTGGTTTGGTGTGAGTTCATTTTTGGTCTAAAATTCAAAAAAAGTTCACTTTTGGTCCAAAAACATAGTTTCTGTCCACTTTTAGTCCAATCCCGTGAATTTGCACTAAAATTTTTGGACTAAAAGTGAACCGAAACTATGTCTTTTGGACCAAAAGTGTAACGAAACTATGTCTTTTGGACCAAAAGTGGACCGAAACTATGTGTTTTGGACCAAAACCAAACTTTTTTTTATTTTTGGACAAAAAGTGAGAAAATGCACCAAACCACAGGGACCGAAAATGTACTTAACTCTATAATTTATGATTTGCGAGAGAAGACTCAAAGAATGAATCTTAGCTCTAGCTTTCTGCTCAAATGGAAGCTTTTGCATATCTGGGGCAGCTTTTATTTTATAAAGACACAATAATAATGGCAAAGTGCTTTATTGTATTAATGCCGGACGGTGGGTTGAAGGGTGAATTTGGCACAAACCGTAGTAAGAATATGGTTACTCAGTATTTAACAAAAACTGTCCCCATCTTTGAATTATATTCCAGGGATTTGTTATAAACAAGGTCAAGGTCGTGGTCGTGGTCCTCGACATGGTCAATTCCAACGTACCCCAGCTAAAGCTAAGGTTCCCAATTTTGGCTTATGGTTTTAAGAGTTAAGGATAAAAAATGTTAACATGAGGAATAGTTCAAGACTGAATTAGTACCAAGTTAATGATATGGGTTTGAAACAGAGTTTCCTTTAACTCCATAACTTTAATGGGTTTGACTTCTATAGAAGTCAAACAAGTTTCATGACTAACACATGGAGGTGTAATTGGTTCATTAAGATACATAACACGCATTATAGGAAGTTTATCAATTGATTTTCATGTATATAAAACGTGTTTTATATTGTCAACCAAAACAAAACACGAATCTGTTTTGCTTAAGGCAAACAAACTAAATAACAAGAGCATGAAACTTATGAAGGATCATTAATTATCCAAACAACAATCAGCATCTGTTTTCATAAGGTTCACAGGGAAAAAGATTCTCTCAAGTTGTGGTCAAACATGATTGATCATGTTATGTTTTTTGTGAGGAGAAATAAATAAGTGGGCCTTGATTTTCATTTAAAAGAAAAAGTTGTTTACATTTAACTAATTTGTGTTTTGGTGAACATGATGTATCATGTTTGACTCAACTTGAGAGGATTCTAATCCGGTTCACAGATACGTTTCTTTGCTTTAAGCTTAAACTATGGTTTCATGCATTTATTTCAAACGTTGAAGCAAAAGCCATAATAATTAACTAAAATTTTATGTTAAAGCCCCGTGCAAGCACGGAAATCATACCTACAGGGGCGGATCCATAGTTTGAGTGTTTTTCGTGTGTGTGTTGTGCTTGGGGGGGGGTGGGCCGGTGTGGGGGGGCGGGGGGGGGGGGGTGGGCGGCTAGTGACGAAACTTGAGCATATATTTTGGGGGGGCCGAACTCATGTTCGCAAAAAAAGTACAGCTCTTGTGTATAATAGAGTATATGCATAGTCACATCGTTTGAGTCGATCTCTAATTTATTGCGATATGTGAAATATGATTTACAAAGTTTCAAACAAGATAATTACATTTAAAATCTATGATAGCATTTCAAGTTCATTCAATATAGTATGAATTGAACTTTCAAAAACTTTTTACATAAATAAAAATTGATTTGTGAGCAAAAATAATGAACCGAGAAGAATAAAAAAAGACACATATTGAAACTAGAATTTTTTTTTTTAAATGGTAAGCAAATGACAACACAAAAAAAAAAAATCATAACGAAAGTATGAAAACACTAAATAATCAAATCTGCATTAATAAATATCTGCCAGCAGAATATTAGAAGATTCATATAATGTGGTTATTTTAAACTTTGACCTTTTCAATTATAGTTTTGTTTTCATATTATTAGGAAGGCAAATATGTAAATTTCCTGAATTTTAGCTCATTTGCTACTTAACTGCTAATCACAGGCCGAATTTTTTGGGGGGCCAGCACCCCTTCCAGCCCCTACTATGTTCCGTCACTGGGGTCTTGAGCGGTATGCTCCTCCATGGCTATTAGAGGAAAAAGACCGAGATTATAGTGTATTTTTCTCGGTTTGAAAGTTTTTTTAAATTGCCCACCCAACTTAAAACTCAAAATTGCCCCCACTCGCCACACTATAAGTCAACATTTAACGCTCTAAAACCTTATAAATCCTTCATTTCTAAGTAACAATACTCGATTTTTCATTAGCGATCATTCGTTTTTATCCTAGGTTTTTTTCGCGTATTTTATTTGTTATTGTCAAAAAATTTTTGGCCCCCACAAATCCGATTTTTCTGGTTGAAGCCACTGCATACTATGATATGTAATGTATAAATCCCGTTATTTATGAATTAAAACAAACCTAAGATACAAGGAATTAGATATTATTTTATAGCTGTATTCATCTATATCTATAACATAACACGCATTATAGGAAGTTTATCAATTGATTTTCATGTATATAAAACGTGTTTTATATTGTCAACCAAAACAAAACGCGAATCTGTTTTGCTTAAGGCAAACAAACTAAATAACAAGAGCATGAAACTTGATTAACAGGGCTTTATATGAAGGATCATTAATTATCCAAAGTATCTGTTTTTATAAGGTTCACAGATACGTTTCTTTGCTTTAAGCTTAAACTATGGTTTCATGCATTTATTTCAAACGTTGAAGCAAAAGCCCACATAATAATTAACTAAAATTTTATGTTAAAGCCACGGAAATCATACCTATCGATATGTAAATGAAAAAATCCCGTATTTATGAAATAAAACAAACCTGAGCTACAAGGAATTAGAATATTAGTTTATAGCTAGTATTCATTCTCAATAACGTTGTTTATTTTTTGCAAAGACGTATTAAACAAACTTTGTAAGTTCATGGGGGAAGGTAAAAATCCCAACTAAATCCTGAAGTAGAAGAAAGAACGTAACAAGCAACCCAATGAGCTACTTGAGTGTTCTCTTATGTCCAAGAAAACGAAATTTGCATATTATTTGCCAACAGATAAATGTCACCTATTAGAGCAGAAAATCTCAATGGTGGATGTCTTTTCAAGGATAACAAGGGGAAATAGCGTTGCATAGATCAGCATGGACATAACAAAGAAAACCACTGGAAACACGAACAACAAAACCAAACGCAGGCAAAGATAACTTGAAAGCAGCATCACAGCTGAACTTCATACAGGAAAAGAAGCATGGGAGGTAGTCAGGTTTACTAGGGACCAAGGAAGATTCTGAGGTTCTTCAGGTAACAAAATTGTCATACTTGCAAGTTGAGCATAAATTGGAGCCAATGTTATTACATGGGAAGAAAATAACATTTAACTTCTACAAGATCCGCCATATAAATAAACAAAACACAACTAATTATTCAGCTCAACTGTTTGCAGATGAAAAGAAATTGAATTATTTAGAGGCCTAAAATATCTAGTTCCAGAGTAACTAGTATGCTATGAAAAGAACAAACTCAAAAAAAGACATACGAAGGCTAAATAACATCACTGACACAAATCTTACAGATTGCAAATAATCTTCTAATACAGTAATACTAAAAGTTAATAAAGACAATCGAGTTCCATCACACACTTAAAATAGGTAGACAAATAAACCGTGTATCTAAAATGAAACATTGACGAATTTTTAAAACAGAAAATAGTAATGAGAACAAAGAAACCCACGCTGAATGACATCACACACAACTAAAGAAATAAAAAAGAAGTAACCAGAATATCACATATCGTGAATCTTAAAGATAATCGACACTAGGTTCCAGCCAGCAGTAATTCCAGTTTTTTATTTTCACACTTACACATCCATCCATCTTTCGTAATTCTTTTACTTTATCCTTTGTAAGGAAAGCATCGTAGAGCCTACAGTACCTATCCAGACTGTAAAAATGTTTGATCACTTCAATACCAGATGCTTCGATAAAACTACTCGCCCACCTGCAACGCTCAATTTTATCACAGGCAAGAGGTGGTTGTACCCTGATGCAGTAACGATCTTCCCCAGCAGCAGGAGCTCTAGCAGCAAAATTTCTGCATTTTACTTGGTAAAGTTAGCAACCAACATCATGCTTAATCTGGGCATAAAACTTTAATAGGAGAAGAATGCAAAGTATCTACAATAACGCAAGTATTTATGTAACTGGATTCTAAAAATTAATGATATTATGTTTAACAGAAATGTCATAGAGGCCATTGAATTATACTAGTAAATACTGATGACATACAAGAAATAGAGCTGGCAAAGCTGTCCCGCACACCAAAATCTGGCTAGTTTGGGTGTTTTGATAGCTTGTTAGGCTGATCTAGGTAGTCAAAATCTTAAACGGGTCAAATCAATAGGTAAATTATTTTTGTCACTGAGGTTGAATGCAAACTGGTCATAAGAATTGAATTTTCTCGTTTGATAAGATAGATGAGACTCAGCATGTTACAGAACATCTGGAAACTCAAAAAACTTTTTTTGCCAAAATCAATAAGCAGAAAGACAACATGGACGGTTCTGTAGAAGGTTGTTTTATATGTTTTGTAAAGATCAACAAGGAAGACGTAAAAGGAAGGAGAAGCGTTAGCCTTATGGCATGACAGTAGACGTGGTTTCATAGGATGGGAGAAAAGTGAACGACTAGAAAAAGTTGACAAATAATTAGTATAATGGTAACCAACATCAAGCTACAATAAAAATGAGACCAGAAGCTAGAGTTGTTTGACTAAACTCAGAACTTTTTATTTACTGCTTTTTTAAATGCAATCAGCTATAAAGTTGGTTCAAATAAAGCTTATCCCACACAACACGAGCTTCCTTACGATGAATGTCTATAATCGCTAACTTCGGAACATGTCCATTCATAGTATATTCATGGGTAACAAGTCACAAAAAAAAGTAATTGGAAAAAGAATTGAAAAGTGAGAATTGAAAGAAAAAGAATCTTAACTAGCTAGAGTTTGACAATGAATGCTAAAATGTATTTACATAGACAGGGGATCTTAAAAACGTATCAAGTAAGTCCTAATCTAGATGTCAGAGTTACCATTTAGTAATGGTCAGATGAAAGCATCATTAAGAAACCTAACTATAACTCAAAATGACTACTTAAAGTAGACAGTCAGGCACTGATAACAGATATGCAAACAAATCAAAAGTAAAAGAGATTATCACGAAATGAAACAGAATTCAAAAACATGAGATGACTTGACTCTTCTAGGATTCAAGTCTCGTATTTACAAACATCTTAAGCAATGTTCAGCGACTAAAAAAAAAATCAAAAATTATGTGAAAACTGTAGAAGAAGCGGAACTCTAATATAATAGGATACCTTTGCTTAGGGAGAGGGCGGCGGCGGCGGATATGTTGAAGAGAACAGGCTATTTTATTCATATGTTGCCTCTTTGTCAAACTGTTGTAAATCTGAAGTAAGATTTCACTTGGATCAGATATTAAAGTGGTTGGATAATCATGGTAAAGCCCCACTAAAAAAACATGGTCTATAGGTCTACATGAGTATTATGTCAATTTTGAGCATTAGACACGGCACGGTTCAGTTTGGGTCGGTTTTTGGCTAAAACCGAAACCGAACCGAAATATTCGGTTTTTATAAAACCAAAAACCGAAACCGCTCGGTTTTTGGCGGTTCGGTTTTTTTGGTTTCTCGGTTTTTGCGGTTCGGTTTTTCGGTTTCAAACCGTTTATATTTGGTTGTGGCTAATTTATATTAATAAACTTGTTTTACATAGAAAATTGGTTATTTTTATAAAAAATTTTTGTCAATATTCGCCTAATAATGTTTACACAAAATTATACAATTATACACATATAAATGAGAGAAACACACGTGGATGTGAAAATACACATAGTATGATCATTGTCATATATGTAACGATATATTGTCAAGTAAACACACGTACACGACAAACACATATATAAACATTAACATAATACATATATTATAATTTCATCCATAAAATAAATATAAATTTAAAATTTTGATTTATTATTTATTTATTTATATTACATTAATTATATATTATTATAAAATTGGTTTGGTTCGGTTCGGTTCGGTTTTTACGGTTCGGTTTTTGGACAAAAACCGAAACCGAACCGAAATTTTTCGGTTTTTGAAAAATTAAAAACCGAACCATCGGTTTCTAGTTTCGGTCGGTTTTTTCGGTTCGGTTTTTTCGGTTTTCGGTTCGGTTTTGGTTTTTTCGGTTTCTTTTGCTCACCCCTATTAGACAGAAATAAAAGCACTTACTTAAAATCAAATAATTAAAACTACATGGACTGACAATTAATAATGAAATTCCTTAACTATAAATCCTAGAAATCATATACCTAAATAAGGTAAAATTGCACGTCCACAAAACTTATAAGAGTTTTATTCACTTTTAGGGCCTTAATATGTGTTCTTATAACAACAAAAAAACGCATTATGAATACCATAAACAACTTTTAAAAAGAATAATTAAAAAGTATTCATTATTAAATAAAATAATTAATTGATATTTAAGAAGAAGTGTGTTTTGGAACCGTTATACTCCAGCTATACAAAATCAACGCCTTAGAGCCGCCATGGCGTTAGAACCCTGGGTCTAATTATATACCGTAAAACCAAAGGGAAAGTAGATTTAAATAAACAAGAATCGCAGATGTGATAACTAAACGCATTATTATACTTCAGCTTAAAAAACCATTATCCTAATGTAAAAATTAACAGATGAATAAATTACTTTTTCAGAAGCGAATGAAGAAGGCTTGTAGGCGGTGTTGTTGTATCTGTTAGCGAGTAGGGTTTATAAAATAAAGGGGAAGACGTTTGAATTGGGCCGGGCCACTGGGCTTAGCGTGACTTCTCACGATACTCACTAAAGACCATATTTGTTTTTTTTGTTTTTTTTATTTGTTATTGGAAGTGCACAACTCAATCTACTAAGAGCACAAGGTATGATGGCTGATGGTTTGAGTTTGAGCCATCGGCGAAAACGCCAGCCCACGGCGCGAGAACCACACCGTGGGTGGCGTTTTCACCTCTCGCGCCGTCACCACCAGCCGAGATGGTGGGCGAAAACGCGACGTGAAAACGCGAGACGCTGTATCGCGTCTCGCGTTTTCGCGTTCTTATTTTTTTTATTTTTTTTTTAATTTTAATTATTTTTAAAAAAAAAGTAGCCGTTGGGAGAGAGGGGTATTTCAAAATATAGCCGTTTTAGGGGTGTTTTTTACAACTTTTGAGCCACTATTTCACTATATATACATATACAAACTTTTGAATCGCGATGTTCAAAAGTTTAACGCGATTTACAACCAAACCGAGCTTTTAAGCGTGAAAAAGAAGAAAATTTTGTATACCCGGTGCCCACTTGTTTTCGTATCAATACGGTGCCGAGTTTCGACACCGTGATGCTTGGCTTTTTTTGAAAGATAAATATAAGTGGACAAACACTGAGTCGACACAAGCACGAAGAACCCGAGGACGGGTAACGGGCGAAGATGAGCCCGAAATATTTGGAGAGGATGCTATACCGTGTCCATCGGGGGCTCCTGGAAAGTCTAAAAGTCAACGTTCCTCGGCAAGCTCATCCGCCACTTCCGGTTCGTCTAAACATCGACTAACCGAGTTCTTTCAAGAACAAATTCAATTGGACCGTGAAGCGAAAAAAGAATCATTGGATCGTGAGCTAGCGGCTAGACTCGCGGTGGTTGAACTTCAAAAAAGAAACGAAGATTTGAAGATTCTTACTTTCGATACTACGGGGATGAATCCGGATGACGCGGCTAAGATCGAGGCTTTGAAAGCGAAGACACGGGCGACGTATTTTAACTTTTAAATTGTTGTCGTATTTTATTTATGTTTATGTTTTTTCTATTTAAGTTTATGTTTTTTTCTATTTAAGTTTATGTTTTTTTAGTTTATGTAATGTTTTTTTTTAATTAATGAAATTTAAGTTTTAAGTTTATAAGTTTTTTTATTATAAAAATGAAAAAAAATGAAAAAGTTCTTCGTAACACCAAAAAATATGGTTACCAATGAGGCACTTTTTGGTGTTATGAAAGTTTTTGATGTTGTGGAAAAAAAACACACTTTTTGCCATGGCTTAAAACCATACCTAGTGCTCTAAGGTTACACGAATCTAAGAAATACGCAACCACACTTTTTTCCACAATAATCATCACAACCGCCATTTTTTTCACAACAATCATCACAACCATAAAGTTTTCCACAACACTCATCACAACCACAATTCAAAATTCCCCAAGCCCAAGAACCCCGTGAACCTAAGCGAAAACAAAAAAGGACGGGGAAACAACCAGTTATCGAATTGGACGAGGGCGATGAAAATGAAGATATGGAAACAAGGCGACTCAATATCCGTTGGAATAACAAAGAAGAAATCTTGCTAGCCGACGCTTGGATCGAGCACTCGCAGGACGCGAATATCGGAAAAGACCAACGGGATGAAATCTATTGGAACAAGATTTTTGAAGATTTCCACGACCGAACAACAGGTCCGGCGCGTACCAAAAATATGTTGACGGGGAAATGGACCCGAATGCACGGTGATTGCCAACGGTTTAACGCTTATTACAAACAGGCAAATCGTAAAAGCGGGGAAAATGAAGCTGACTTGATCGAGACTGTGAAGACGGTGTACTTGGAGCGAGTTGGTAAAAAATTTCAATACCCTCACGTGTGGAAAATTTTGAAAGAGTACCCCAAATGGGATGCGGCGGAGCCGATTGATGGAGATAATCTCCAAGAGGTGTTTGGTCCGGATAAAAGAGAGCGTCCCGCCGGCAAACAACGTGCTGTGAAAAAACAAAAATCGGTTGAAACGTCGGGGAGCACCGGGGGAAGCCAATCGGAGTCTGTATCGTCCCTTGTTTCTCAAGATTATAGACGTAAATGTGATGCTGCTGAAAGAGCGTACGAGGCGCAGAGGGAAAAAGATTTAGCTATCAAGAAGTGTGAAGAGATGAAGTTTCTCATGATCGATACTTCGAACTTGCCGCCTCATAAACGAGCATTCATTGAAAGGCAACAAGCTGAAATAATGAAGAAATATGAAGATGCTGGTGTAGACGATTAGTTTCGTAATTTTATGTTTTTATGTTTCGTATCGTTTAATTTCCTTATGTTTCGTATTTTATTTTATGTTTTTTTTATGTATTGTATTTTTAATTTGTGTGAAATAAATTATGTTTGTGTGAAAAAAATTGAAAGAAAAAAAAATAGTTAGTGGTGGGACCCAAGTGAAGAGGTGAAGGTGTGTTATGAGTGAAGGGATATTTTTGAGAGTGAGTGAAAAGCTGATGTGGCAGCCTGTGAGCCCCGTTTTGTTTTGTGGCTTAAGCCACCATACCCTACCCTCTAATAATCCCCCTTGATGAAATAGTATTTATCTAATCACACACCCTACTCAGATTGTATAAATCTAGAGAGAGAAAGAAGGTTGGAACAATCCAGTGAGAGAAAGAAATATGTTTACTATGTGAAATGAGAATGAACCACCACCCTCTCCCAGGCATGGAGAGGGTATTTGTAACCCTTGCGGATTTTCCTAGTTTCATAATGTCTATTTTAGTCTTTTGACTATTTGACTTTTAGTGTTTTCGTCCGAACAGTTATCGTGTTGACGGTAGTCAATCAATATTATCATTAGTCAATAAATCATGTATTTCTTATATTAATCCTTTTTAGAGGATTATGATCTTAATTGATTCATTTCCCGGGAGGTTATCCCGCAAACGGCTTAAAAGGTTTGAGACTGAGACTAGACCGATGGCCAGCCGGGTCGGCTTGATTTTTCTCAGTTCACTCAATTCAGTCGTCGATTTTATACATAATGGACCGAAATTTTTTTCAAGGCCCAAAAAAATCATAACCCACATTCATACACAACACATACGCCACCACCCTCCCTTAATGGCTTCAATCTCCAACATATTATTTTCGGCCACTGTTCTAAAGTCGCCATCAGCCCTCCAACATATTATTTTCCATTCATATATTGAAGTTCCATCATATTTGGCTTGTACTAATGTGTGGCGTTCTTCATATTGTAAATCAGGTGGTGTGGGTTTATAATAATAATTTCTTGTTTCTAGTCTTGGTGTATACGTATTATTAGATGTATAAGGATTATATTTTATTTTATTTATTTCTAAATTATCAAATTGATCTTTTAAATTATCAAATTGATCTTCTAATTTTAGACTACTAGTGTAACTTTTTTGTTTTTAGATGATGATACGTGCATTGTTACATTAAACATAGCCTGTCTTGCAACTTTGTTTTTTAGAATTTTTACACAAACCCTTGACTGTAACTTGGAAATTTTATAGCATTGCTACAGAAATTACAACTTTAGGTATAAAAGGATTTAGTGTTATATAAACAAAAAAGCAGACTAAAAAAACTTTGTACTGAAAATTAGTCGGAGTTCTCCCTTTCGGAAGAAGCTCTCCAAATATAGGCGTATGCCAATTTATACAACACGCCCACGGTATTCTTTAGTAAAAGGCGAAAGAATAGTTCGCTTTGTGCTAATTGCTCGGCTGCGTGCCTTTCTCCATGTGCAGCTTGTTCTTTAATATACAACCTGCTTCACTCTCAACTTCCACTACCCAAGCGATGTGGGATAAAAAAACCCAACACCCACTTGTCTATCAGACTTGCAAAGAAGAAGGTTCATTGCGTAGAATTATGCCTGCTTAAAACGTTTCCATAGCTTCCTTGGCTATAATTCCAAAAGAAGTATTTTTTAGAAACAACTATGTTTAGCACATCATCATTCGCCATGTGGCATGATGACGTATAATGGTGTACCAAGCCTCTGGGCTTGGGCCACATTATCACTTGGGCTTTTTGGCTAAACCTATTAATAACAGGCCATGGTAAAGCCCAATCTCGCGTGGGCTTCGGCCCCGAACCTAGCGATCCGTCCGCGGATCCACTTGTAGACGATCCGTCCGCGGATCCACCTATAAGACGATCCGTCCGCAGAACATCTGCGTCCGTTCAACACGATTGTCGCGGACCCTTGCCCGACAAGGGACCCACTCCGGCCACTACTAAAGTAACCGAAATACTAGGAAACCCTAGTACTAGACACCTATAAATAGGGGTCACAATACATCCCAAAAGGTACACAATTATTCTTATTCTCTCTGACATATACTCTGACAATATGAATACTTACTCTCACACCGGAGTCTAATCGTGGGGTCCGTCCCCACGGTAAGGCTAACGGTTTACTTTTAATTGTGCAGAAAATCATCACTTCTCTTGCTCTAGTACAAGATCCGGTATCCAAGTCGCTTGAAGGCCCGACCCGACAAGAGACTTGACACGCTACCAAGCCCAACACGAATTTTGTACTAACAAGTGGCGCCATCCGTGGGACCCTTACGCAACCACGATTCTCTAAAAAACTCACCATGAGCACTCACGAACAAATCACAAACAATCCCACGTCCGCCGTGAGGAACACAGGGGGAAGGAATGGTCCCCAGGGTCTTGAGGAACCTATGTCTGATGAGATTCTTAGGGAAATGTGCGACAAAAAT
This sequence comes from Tanacetum coccineum, assembly GCA_026074375.1. NCBI lineage: Eukaryota > Viridiplantae > Streptophyta > Magnoliopsida > Asterales > Asteraceae > Tanacetum > Tanacetum coccineum. The sequence goes on along the minus strand of BQNB010080014.1, from coordinate 12,786 downwards.
TATCATCAACTTTTGCCGCTCATCGCTGAAAAGATGCAAAAAGAAAAAGAGCAGAAAGACAAACTCAACGCGGTAAAAGCACGACTGATCTATGGCGAAGAGTCCGGAATTAAGATAAGAAGTCGTGAAGAATCGCACTACTCTGAATCCAAGACACCAACCGCCCGAACAGAACCTAGAAGAAGGCACGGAAACAGGTATTCCCGAAGCCCATCACCGCACGCACAAGCCAGTGTTTTCAAAAGGCTCAAGAAGAACAGATCCCCTTCACCGCGGCTCCGGCCACGGAAAGAAGGAGGCGTGTTTAATAGATTGGGAAGAAAGGAGCCAGCTACATCCGCACGTTCTGATAGTCGTCAACGGAGTCCCCAAGCAAAAAGAACTGAAGCCGAAGAAAGAAGCAAGAAGGCAATGTCAACAAATGGGACCCACCATCTCGTACGACTAATCAATATTCAGCTAATTGAGAAGATACGGTTGAATGGGGGGTAACTGGAAATCTAATCAAAGAAGGCAGAGATCGGACACCTATGGGGAATGACGTTACTCTCCAAGCCTTGAACATGTGAGAAAGAATGTAATCCTTTCCACATCGGATCTGGGCATTGTAGTTCCCGAGAGGACATAGGATGCCCAGCATGTCTAAAACATACGATCGGAATGTTAGTGGAGATAGGCGGATCACTTAAAGCTATTTCAATCGGCCGCAAAAAACAGAAAGGTTGGGCAAATGCCTACATGGTGTCACATGTTCAACTCAAACCTTAGAGTCACCAGGGAATGCCAGAGTTGGTTTGACAAGCTACAAAAGAGTTCGATCGATAGCTATGAAGATTAAGGACAGCGTTTTTAGGGAAAACTGATCTTCAGCAAACAAAGCATATCAAGGATCGGGGAGATAATCTCATCAAGCAAGAGACGGAGAATCTACGAAGTCTTCATGGAAAGGTATAAGGCAGAAGCCCTAGACGTAGAAGGAGCTCCGGATAAATGCATGAGAATCTCCGGGTTTATGCATGGAATAACCCACCCTGGGTTAATCAAGCGTCTATATAAAAGAATTCCGAGATCTATGGACGAAATTTATAGATATGACCTAAGTACTTCCTACAAGGGGAAAGTTTACTGCACTCAGTCTCGGCTAGAGAAAAGCGCCTTCACCATGGAACCGTCAAAGGGGGGGGAAGGGACAACCGAATTTCAAGAAGAAGAAAGGCTTCAAAACAAACAAAGACCGGATCGTAAGCCAGATAGATTCTCACTCCTCATTAAAAAATGCCAAAAGAAATTTTCGCTTGGAAAAAAGGAAAGTTCAAAGCTCCACCCCAATGGTAAACTCCTGTGGAAAAAAGAGATCCGAAACAAATACTGGAATTTTCATTCAGATACGGGACATAGCACAGCACGTATGCCAGGCAGCTGAGACCCAAGAAATAGACGAAATGATCAAGGCGGATAACTGTCGCATTAATCAAGGAATCTAAAAACAGAACGACAACGCAAAAAAAACCGAAAAAAGGGGAAGCGTCCGAAAAGGATAAACCTATTGACTATTACTGATGAATCCAACCATGGGAAGAGTGGCACAAGCCCAGGATTTACCCAAAGTTCTCTCCGGAGGAAGGCAATGTCTTTTCCACCCCTGAGGGAAGAAGACGGGACGGAGGGGCCAATGATCATCGAAGTCGAAATGGGCGGACATTTTGTGCATAGGGTATATATTGACGGGCGGTGCTGCATCTAAGGGAGGGGTCATTGTATGAACATTTGCTTCATAAAATACGCAAAGAGATTAAGGGATCAGATGAGTTCGCCAGACTTCACCTTATCGGATTCAGTGGAGAGACCATTTGGCCACTGGGCCAGATAGCCTTGCTAGTAAAAATTGGTGATGAAGTACACTCCACTTCCGCATGGATGAACTTCATGGTTATCAGGTCACCATCCCAACACAATGCATATTGAAAAAGGGCAAGGCGGCATAAGGAAAATCCGCGCCGTACCATTCAACAGCACACGGATGTTAAAATTTCACAGATGAATGGCGGCACGGTAACGTTTCAGAGTAGTAGTGTCATTCCTATGGGAATGTGATATTGATCTCCGGAATTAGAATCCAGGCTCCGCAGTAAACAAGTACTGGAAGAGAAATAAATATAGCAATTCCACACGGAGTACCCTGATACAGGACAGTTGCCATAGGATACAACATTAACAGAAAGGATCGACAATTGGAATATGGTTTTGCTTAAACAAAACTTGGGATATTTTCGCCTGGAAGCCAGCTGATAATGAAGGTCGTCCCACGAAACATCGCGGAACAGCCGCTTCGAATTTCCGGAGGCGATATTCATACACACGTCGTAAAGGCAAAAGAACAAATGCGCCGTTAGGTGGGTGTGTGTGTGTGTGGTGTAGTGTAGTGAGTAGAGGGACATGACCAGAAAGAAATAAGGTAAATCAAGAAAGAGATGGAAAAGTTGGTGGTCGCTGGAATAATGGAAGGAGGTCCATTATCAAAGTTGGGCTATCTAATACGGACGGTAATGGTCAAATACATGACCGGAAACTTGGCGATGGTGCGTGGAGCATTCAAAGATCTTAAAACGCATGCCCTAATGACTGTTATCCATTACCGGAAATAGATGAAGGTTGGAATCCCCTCTGTGGCGTATTCTTTTAAATGCTTCTTGGATGCTTTCAAGGGGTGGGTACCAACAAATTAGATGGCAAATAGAGGATGAAGATAAAAACGGCGTTCATATAACAAGCCAAGGATATTTTGCTATTCTAAGATGCCGTTCGGTTTTAAAAAATGTGGGTCAACATATCAAACACTTAACGGATTAAAAGCATTCCAAGCAGATTGGGACGTATACTAAGAGGTTATATGTCGATGACTCTGGTTATAAAAAGCCACACGGAAGAGAAATCATCTGAGACATAAACAGAAAACATTCAAAACCCTTCGACAGATAAACATGAAATTGGTTTAAACAAAGGAATGCACTTCGGAATGCAGGAAGGAATGTTCTTCTAGTTACGAGTAAGCAACAACGGGGTTGAGAGCATGTCCGAATAAATGACCACACCAATCCTACAACCACCCCACCTAAAGAGGAGCTAAAAGGAGCTTAGACTAAGGAGGGGAAGCACAGAGGGGGGGGGGGAGGAGAGAATAGACCGAAGGACGCAAGTACCTTAGCTTTTAACATCTCCGAGATGCATCTAAGGACGTGCATAAGCAAATGGAAAATTAAGCAAGCTTAAACATGATTCTTATCAAATCAGCAGAAAAATCGTTACCTTTTTTCAAAACCTTGAAAAAATGCACAAAAAAGAGCGATTTTCATGGGACAACGGATGCCGGGTAAGCTTGCAAGCAGATGTAATAAACTTATTGCGGAGTCACAACATGGACCCGCTCCAAAGGGAACATGAGGAATTAATCATATACTTGTGCTTTTATTGCAGCAAAGGAGCTATCAGCGCTGGTCTTGATGCGGGACACATGAAGGCAGGCAAATACCAATATATTTTGTAAGCCGCACTCTACGAGGAACGGAAGTCAACTATACTCCTATGGAAAAGTTGGTGTTAGCCTTGCTCAGTGCAAGTAAACGGTTGAAAAGATACTTCCAAGCATACACGGTTGTTGTAATAACAAATCAACCGATAAAGCAACTGTTGTCAAGTTCGGAAATATCCGGAAGGATGCTGATAGTAGAAATTCGAGTTAAAGGATATGACATCCAATATAGGACCAAAGGACCGCAATCAAAGGCCTTTATTGGCAGATCTTTATTGTGGAATCGACCGGAAGAAGAGTCTCCCGGACAGATACTCTTGGCAGAGAACGGAAAGTATTACCGGACGCAACATGGAACATTTGTTCACAGACGGCTCGTCCTGCGTAGACGGCTCCGGGGCAGGACTAATACTAACAAACCCGGAAGGGGCAGAATTTACATACGCCATGAGGTTTAGATTCGAAGCCTACCTAACATGAAGTCCGAATATGAAGCACATAATAGCCGGTATACGGATCGCAGAAGACAAAATGGGTGTAAAAGAAACTTGCAAGCAATGTGTGACGCAAGACTTGTGGCCCAATCAATGTTAACCGGCTCTACACATCGCCGAAGAGTCCAGGCATGGTTCAGTAATTGCCTATCGACGATTTGAATAGCGCGGAAAAAATGGTGAAATAGATGTCAATATGTCAGAGGTTAAACGGACAGCAAACGGCTCCACGTAATTGAAGCGTCACCAACTCAGAAGACGTACAGCACAAAAACAGATAACTCAAGGAGGGAATAAAGTAGAAGTCTAGCATTGATCACCGCACGCAGGAAATAACCCACGAGCAATATCATTCTAGACTGGGGGGATTTGATGACGTATAATGGTGTACCAAGCCTCTAGGCTTGGGTCACATTATCACTTGGGCTTTTTGGCTAAACCTATCAATAACAGGCCATGGTAAAGCCCAATCTCGCGTGGGCTTCGGCCCCGAACCTAGCGATCCGTCCGCGGATCCACTTGTAGACGATCCGTCCGCGGAATACACATATAAGGACGATCCGTCCGCAGAAACATTGAGTTCCGTTCAACACAATTTTCTTTTTATTATCTGAATATACTTGACCATAGAATACTTATCTACACCGGAGTACTATTAGTGGGGTTCCGTCCCACGGTAAAGGCATTAACGGTTTACTTATAATTGTGCAGAAATCATCACTTTCTGCTTGGTACAAGATCACGACATATTATGTCATTTGGAGGCCCGACCCGACAAAGGACTTTGACACTACTAATCCCGACACGAATTTTGTACTAACATGGCACAAACAATCTCAGCGTTAAAGAAAAGGAAGGTATGGAGAACGTACTTATTTTATGCATTCATATGTTTTGTTCAACAGAACCATCTTCTTTGTTCTTACCCTAGTTTGATTGCATATTTTCATTGCAGCTTAGGGACAACTCTTTTGTGACGATTCCTTGGAGGGTAAATGTACAGGTTATTATTAGAGTTAAGTACATTTTTGGTCCTTGTGGTTTGGTGCGATTTCACTTTTGGTTCCCAAAAATTCAAAAATATGTTGTTGTTTTTTGGTCCATAAACATAGTTTCTGGTCCACCTTTTATGTCCATTCGTGAAATTGAATTTGCACTAAAATTTTTGGACTAAAAGTGAAACGAAACTATGTCTTTTGGACCAAAAGTGTAACGAAACTATGTGTTTTGGACCAAAAGTGGAACGAAACTATGTGTTTTGGACTAAAACCAAACATTTTTTTATTTTTGGACCAAAAGTGAGAAAATGCACCAAACCACAAGGACCAAAAATGTACTTAACTCTTATTACAGTATTATATTTGAGCTTAAGGTGATGCTTGAAAACAAGAAGACTCAAAAAGTTGACAAGTTCTTAACTTTGTAACTAACGATGCAATCGTGGAGGAGAGGAGTAATCGTTGTTGGATCCATTCTGCTAGCATTCAGACCTACCACTCAGAATTTGCTCCACCTAAGGATCCTGGCATAGATTGTGCAAGTTTAACAACACAACCAGACTTGATTATGTTCAAAGGCAAACGTTACAAATTATGCAAGCAGAAAATACAATATGCTTCCAAAAACTTCCTAGCTTTGACTCACTTGGGAGTTTTTGCAGTAACAACTACTTTTAATAACTAGTTTCCAAGTGGCTCAAACATTTCTCCTCCTTAGTGATTGGGTAACTTTTCATTATTCCATTACCGGTTATTAAGAACGAATATTGTTTGTGCCACTTGGTGACTAGCCGGTGCCCGGTGATATGCTAAAAGTGGAATCTGCTGCTAAAAGTCCTATCCGGGTTAAAGCCAATGAAGTTAATGAGAACATGTGTAATTTCTGCTTTCATAATTATGGTACAACCGAGCCATCTTCTTTTACTTATCCTGGCAAAGTTAAGTATACTGAACAACCTCAAATCAGCATACCAGATACGACTTTTCCACTTGGACCACGGTCCTTAGTAGTTAGTATCCATTAAAGAATGAACTAATTGTTCACATGAAGGCTTCTCTAAGGCTTCGTTAGTGTTCTCATAACTAAGTCATCAGAAACTTGCCCCTAAACAAGAATACATCGGACTTCAATAAGTACAAGAAGAAGGTTCAGTTGCATGATAATATACGTGCAAAAAATACACACCAACTCCATGTCTTCCTTGGCTCTAACTCTAAAAGGAGTTTTTGCAGCAGCCGTTAGTCTTAGCATATAACCGATGGCCAAGTGGCACAAACACTAGTCATCCTTAATAATTTGTGATTGGCGTGCCTTTTAGACATCCGGTCACCATTTATTATTGACGATTTTTGTTTGTGCAACTTGACGATTGACTAGTGATATGATAAAGAATAGTTGTAGTTGTACAAACTCCACTTGGAGTTAAAGCCAATGAAGCCATGGAGAATGTGTGTATTTTGTGCAAGCGTAGTTTTGTAAATTTGAACAATATTTATTGTACTTGGCCTATCATGATTGCATTGCAGCAGATTCAGTCCGTAGGATGGCTGTTTCAAATAGTATGGTTTGGCTAACTTATGCGCTATGAGCACACAGATATCTAAACAGAAAAATAGTTTGCACTTGTGCTAAGTGCGTGGCTGCAACCAATTCAGCATTGTAGGCCATCTCAACTTTCAGCTTTAAAGCTAGAACTAAAGATTGGTTGGAGTTCTTCTTTTTGGGAAGAACAGCTATACATGTGGGCAGACCAAAATGTCCAATAAGTGCAAAGAAGGAATTTAGGTGTATCAATTATGCATGCAAAGAATAAATATGATTTCCACAGCTTCTAAACTTAAATTGCGCAAGGAATTTAGTTGTATCAAATTTTTGGTATCTATTATGTATATTTAGAAGCTATACAGAAGCAGTACCCCCCTGTTACAACATGAAGTGTGAGATCGGGTATTATTGTTGTATGCAACCCATGAAAAGTGGCCGATTAATATATTTTTTAAGTTTACCTGACATGGATAAATGTAACAGATTGAGGACCTATTCTGCCAAATGGGAACAATATTTAAGGAAAAAACCATGTCGGTTTATAGCCCAAAATTCGGATTACTTGACATTGTTAGCCTAGGATGCAATATGTATACTTGGTTCCATAACGCAATGACAAAATAAAAATTCACTTTTACGATTTTGAGTTTGATTTTTCCTATAACGATAATGAGGTATGTTCCTCGACTATGCGATTAATCTTTTTTCATGATGTATCATGATTAAGATATATCTACTGATTATTCCAAAAACATTAGAGAAATACATCCAAATTATCGTAAGTTCAAGTATGCCTTTTGTTTAGGGTATATTTGGCAAAAGTAACTGTTGCTGGAACTAGAGATAGAGCTGTAGATGGAGATTATGAAAATAGATTATTTTTATAAGCTACATGAAATAGCATTTGATTTTATGAGATTATGGAAGATTTTTTTTTTATAATCTCTTATGAATTTGTTTGCCAAACGAAGATTATATTATAAAAAACTTATTTTTTTTTTAAATAATCATAATCTCTTTATAATTATTCTTATGTACCAAACATAGCCTAATGCGGTGGTTTTATTTACATTAGTACTCCAAATTTTGGCAATGTTGCATACATCATAATTTGTAAGGTTATAAAAAGTTATGTTTTAAATGTTTGCAATGTTGCACTACTTTAACATACCTTCATGTGCAACACATTATATGTCTACTAGTGTAACTTTTTGAGCTATGTCATATTGCATATCGATTTACATTAACATGTCTTTCTAGCAACTTCGTTTTTCAGAACTTGTACACAAACTCTTGACGTAATGTGGGAATTTTTCACTGCAATAGAAATTTCAAGTATGAGAATGAGTTAGTGTTATAAGCAAGAACTAAACCGCAAACTGAAAATGCTTTATTCTTAAAAATTGGTTGGAGTCCTTCCTTTTGGGAAGAAACTCTCCAAAAATAGGCGTATGCCAATTTATACAACGAGCACACGGTATTCTTTAGTAAAAGGCGAAAGAATAGTTTGCTTTGTGCTCATTGCTTGGCTGCGTGCCTTTCACCTAATGCAGCTTAGTCTTTATATACATCCTTCCTCACTCTCAACATCCACTACTCAACCGATGTGGGATAAACCCAACACCCTTTATTTCCAGATTTTCACTAAATGAGAGGCGTGTGAGCTGTAAATTATATCTTCATCGATAAGGTTTGGATGTTTATACGACGAGTGGTTCTGAATGAGTGGCGTGTGAGCTGTTTCACCTTTGACTTTTTTCTTTCAGGAGGGTAAAAAATGATGAAAACCAAAATCTGCAGCGAAGATGGCGACTAACAGTGGGTGTGGCGTAAACAATTAATGGTCGCAAGATGAACAAAAAGTTTCTCGAATTTCTAGAGTCACGCTTCCCTTCTCTAAATAGTTCCAATTTTATCAAAAACTCATTTTGATAATTGTGAAAATGCTGTAACTTATGCAGATTTACGAAGCAAATTGCGGTGATTCTCACATCGACCAAAACCATCGCCTATTTGCTTGTTTTCCTACCTTGTAATTAAAGCAAGCAAAAGATTTCACTTTAGTCGATGAGGGTTGCACTAGCCATTTGCTTGAAGTGAAATCTGGATCAATTACAACATCTTCATCTCAATTAGTTTGACAGGAAATTCAACAAGTCTTTTTTAATGCAGT